>VDFB02136697.1:0-22204 GCA_007258455.2 Sequoia sempervirens
ACGTCCGCATCTCTTTAGTTGCCAGGGCAGCAATGGCAGAATGGGCGGACTGGTTTATACAATTTCCTACCTTTACCTATCTCAGGGTCTATGGTTATTCAGGTGCCCCGCTCATGTTGCCAAGGTATCCGTCAGATGAGGTCATATTCATGGAATTCTTGAGGCAAGCTCACGGTGTCCACACAATCTTGAGAAATAGAAAGAAACCCTCTCTTCACTTTCCATTAGGGTTGGGTATTTATACATGTAGGACTGCTACAGATGCCAGGACAATTGGAGAAGAGTTAGATAAATTCGGCCTCAAATCCTACAGTGAGAGGCGATCATTTGATCCCCATGGTGTCTACGCTGGCCGATTGGAGAAGAACTATAATCACATACCCGCACTTGAAGATTTTTGGGCTAACTGTGCAGATGAATTTGAAGTGCGAAGGCGTAGTTACAGCAGGCTAACTCTCCATCAGATGAAAGACTGTTTAAATGAAGATATAGAAGGGCTCTCTGACGATGATGAAGATGTTCTTCTACCGATGTACACTCATAAACGAATCGAGGATCAGCCTCTTCCACAAGTTAATTGGGCAAACAAGGAATCTCTTTCAGTTGAAGACAGAACAAGACAAGTCATTGAGCATAGTAAGGTTTTCTTAGTGCTTAAAAGGAAGAACTCCATTCCAGTAGCAAAGCCGCCAAGGATAATTCCCTCTTCTTCCAGAGCACAGTCGAAGGGAAAGGGTAAAAGTCAGTCTCAAGATGGCGTCAAAGGTTGTAGATCAAATAAAAATGTAAAAAGAAGGTTGGATTTCTCAGGCATAGTCATACAGGAACAGCCTACAGTTGATTCAGAAGTTCCTCCTGACGAGCTCGTACCTCAGAATGAAGTAGAGGAGCCACCTTCAACACAAGTTTCTGTACCTTTGACGGGTTCTTCACCAATTCACATTGATCTTGATATCGAAGATGATGAAGAGATTGCAGCAGTACCTCCTGAGGAAGTTAGTAAAGATACTACTGTGTCTTGGCTTGGGAACTCCTTGGGAAGGGTAAGAAGAAGACTATGTCAGAGTGGTGTTGATGATCTGTTAATATCCTCAGGAACCTCCTAAAGAAGAGGCAAAAGAAACAGTTCACTTTGATAGGAATCTAATACTTGAGATAGTCATAGAATTGCGGTGCCCAGAAGATAAGAACAGGGATGAGGTGAATATGGATGATTTCGTCATGGTCAAGGCTAATCTCGGTAGAAATACCAGACATGGAGATTTGAGTCTCTTCAAAGTTGTATCCAAAAACCTTCAAGAAAGAGTGCTTAAAGATGGAGAAGACAAGGCAGTCCTCAAGGCTGAAAATCAACAGCTCAGGCTTTTTATTTCTAACCTTGTCCATGGTTCTTCACAAACAACCCAGTTGCTGCCCCAGATCTTGGAGACACCAGCTGATCACCATCAGTTAAGACAGCTGGTCATATGTGGGAAAGAGACTTAGGAGTGGATCGAGAGCTTCATTGTCAGAGGAAGGGAGATCTTGGCACAAATGTTCTAGTTAAGGGAAGGTGCTCATAAGCTACGTCAAGGTATCCAAGGATTTGAACAGACACTGGCTGAAGTAAAACCGAGACATGAGATTATCATTGCTGATTTAAACACGGCTTACAGTTCAACAGTTTCCAGAGAACACAAGAAACAAATCCTTGCCTGGAGGGAGCGTCACGTTTTCAAAGTTAAAACCTATGAGAGGATATCTGAAGAATTCATTGTCTACAGACAAAGGGTGGTTGAAGCTCTTCTTTTCATCAACAAATTCGTCATAGAGATCCCCTCTCAGTACAGTCTTGAAGACGGTTCTTACGTCAGGCTTGAGGAGGTGCAAAATCAGTTCCAGAGTGTTGTTCATAGTTGCGGTCCGGTTGGCGGAAGGATAGGCCATATTTCAGTGATGTCAGCAAAGTTCGATAAAGCGGCCAATGAGGTTGAAGATTTCCTGAGATCTATTGCAGATGCTGAAGATATTTTTGAAAAGCGGTGTTTTGTTGTTGATGGCATAGATGCACCAAACCGGGACACAATCTCTAACTTCCTAGCGGATGTGATCGAGCTTTAAAGCAGCTTTCTTCTAGAAGCTTTCTTTCTCGCTTTCTTTCTATTCTTGGAATAATCCTTATCCATTCTTTGAGGAGGATAGAAAGAAGATAAGATGTAATAGTTGGCGTTTCCAGCTTTTTCTGCTTTCTAGGTTTTATCTTTCTAGATTTAGTAATAAAGCTTGCTTGCTGAGCAAAGCCCTAGATTGTGAAAGCAAGGAGTTTTAGGGTTCCCTACTCCTCTGCTTCTCTATAAATAAGAGCCTTTGCTCATTTAGTTTCTTTAACGGTTATTGTCATAGCAAATTGCGAGCCTGAATTGCAGCAAATTGTTATTCAGTTTCAGTTCACTTAGTTAAAACCGTGCTAGTGAGAACAAAACGCTGAGCCTATTGTGCCTTCTATTTGTTGCTCAAGTATTGTTCATTTGTGTTGTGATAAGCAAATTGTTGAGCCTCTTTAGCTAACAAGGAGTTAGTGTGATTGCTGTTTTCTATTGTGTTAAGAATAAGTTTGCAAGCCTCCTTAGCTGCAATTTCTTGTTCAAGGCATGTTAGAAGTGAGCTTTGTTTCAGAGATTTGAGTAATAAAATCATGAGCCTCTTTGCCTTGGTCCAAAATCTCAGATTTCCGTTATCTATGTTCTGCTTTTATGATCTTTATTTCAGCTTGCAGTGAAGTGTGTAGGTGTTCGTTGAAAGAGAGATTATTGAAGTATTTTTGTCAGAAAATCTACCTTGTTAATTTCTAACTTCTCTTGCTTTGCTATTACTTGAGAGGTTAGGAACGTCTTTAGTTTAAGTTAGTCGTAGTTGAACTTCTTATATCAGAAAATCTCAGCTGCGACGTTTGTGTTTAAAAAACCTTGTGCTCTAAGCTGATCAAAAAGATAGGCAACTTAGTTTTAGTTTACTTTCTTTCAAACACCATCAGCAAGAGGGAGCTTCCCCTCCTAATTTGAAGAGCAGTTCATCTGTGCATAGCTGTCCGTTTTCAAATCCGCATTCCAGAGGTGCGAATTTAAACGCCAACATGGTGCAACTGTACTTGGAAATTGAATACAGATCACCACACACACACATAAATTAATAAACAGTTGATAACTAATAAATCAATTTCAAATGTTAAGGATAAATTAAAATAGTATATATTGGTACAACTGGACTTGGAAATTGAATACAGATCACCGTATTGCTCTTCATTGTGGGTATCAACATCAAAAGTTGGATTGTTAAAACCACAAACAGTGACAGTACCACCCTCACAAGCTTACTATTCTATGCATGTCCTTTACAGTAGCCTCATGCCCCTCATTGCATTTAAGAATTAGGAAAGTTGTGCAACAAAAGCATCCAAGTTGGGATGCTTTGGTGCTACATTCTGATGCCTCTTTTTCCTCTCCTTGTACTTGACATGCTTGTGTGAGAGGAGGTGCAGGTTGCAATGTATGTAGACCAATTTTTGTGTTTTTTGCTTCTTACTAATTGCACTTCATTGAGTGGATAAAGGTGCATGTACTTCAAATCCACTTAGCTGAAGAGGAAATCACAGCCTATTGAGATTTGAGACAAAATCAATACAAAAATTAAAATGACAGTTGCCATAGAAAAGTAAGAAAGAAAATTTAAAAATGCATACTGTAACATACACAACCCCTGATTTTTTTTTGAAATCTCTGTATGCTGTTTGTGTTTTCACTGTATGCTAGTTGTTTGTTTGTTGTTATGTTTAGTGCTTGTTTCCAATGTGTTTTCAAGATGCATGCCAACATATAGAATAATGCAAATAGAAGATATAACTAGGAGATAACAATGCTTTCCATTTCAAACAACAACATATAATAAGAGCAACTGTTTCAGATCAAAATCAGACTTATTACAATGAAATATCAGACCTGATAAAGCAATAATCAGACCTGGAAATGAACATTCATCAACAGCAAGACTTTTTTGATTTACATTACATGTCAGTTGTCATGTGTGAACATAACCAGCAACATATGAGTTTCCCATGCCAAAGAACAGCCACCAAATCACGTATATATGCAGATTTTGGACCTATACATCAGCAGACCACAAAATCCAGGAAACCCTCAAGAAGGAAAACTTCCCCAGGTAGGGCGACCAGCTCTAGAAATTCAGTCTTCACCAAATAAATCAAATGAATGCTTGAAATGGAGCATCCAAACATGAGGAATCCATTAAGCCAATACCCAAAACAGAAGACTTAAGTGTGCATGGAGCTATGAGCAGATTTCACTTTCAGACCTGTTAAAAATGGTGATTTCCATAATTTTGGAAATGCATATCAGACCTTTGAAACACCCACAAAACACTTCCAAAAACTATCAAATCGAAGCCAAACAATCTCACACACTAAAACTCCAAACCCACATCAAAATACCAGAAAAATCTTCATCTTATCACCACCAAAACTTTGAAAATCAGAACTTTGTTAAGCACAATGTGATCCCTAGATAGGACCACTCCAATCTGGCTAGGGTGGATCTTTCACCACTGAAACCAGCTCCAAATGGTGAGGATTTTCATCCTCAACACGCAGCCAAAGAACTCTGGAAGCATTCCAGCAACATCCTGTTAAGTTGCCAAATAGAAGATGAGCAAATGAGAGCCAAAATGAATCTTTATAGAAAGTGAGAGGGAAATTACGGCAACTTTACGTTTGAAATACTTTTCCCTCCAATTCCAATGCCCCCCTTATGAGCCTTTTAAAATTTAATTAATTTTTAACACCTTATACCTCCCTTGGGCCTCCAAATGCTCATAAGGAAACTATTTCACTTTTTTTGCCTTCTAAAACAACCTTAAGTTATAACATTAGGCTCCAAGGTGCTTTTTACGATGACCACCAACCCCTTCACTTAAGTTATAAAGTTATTTTATAAAAATAACTTAATTAACTGATAAAAAGCAAATATTAAATAATCCAACCTTAGACTCTCCAACACCACATTAGGAAATGAACCTGCTGGAACAAAGATAGGCCTAGGCTAGTTACCCAAAATAGACTTACTATAAATAGCACTACTAAAAATAGTAAGTACTCCCCCAAGTATCAAATTGGCACAAAACTGAAGTACATTGTGATGAACTGTGACTTACTATAAATAGTAAGTGCTGAGAACTGGCCATTGCTAAAACTAGAAAAATGCCAACCATTGCAATTGCCACCATTGCCAGAAATAGAAACCTAGTGTTGAATTGTTGCCAAAACCCATTGCCATAAATAGCACTTACTAAAAATAGCATACTGCTAAAAATAGTGACTTCAAACACTATTTGAGCACATTCCGGGTAGCCGTTGTAACTTACTAAAAATAGTAAGTCTAGAAATAGGCATTGATTAAAATGCATGTAACTGCCTAGCAAAGCTTTGAAAACCAAAAAAGACCCATAAATCATTACTAGCAAACTCCTGCAAAGAACCCCTGAAAAACATATGAGAAACCTCTAAGAATTTATGAAACCCTAAAAATGCCTCTGAGTAGTCCATGGGACTTCGAAAATGGGCTATCGGCCACTGAAAAGCATAGGGCTAAAAAGGGGACATTACACATACCCATGATAGTGTTAGTTTTATGATTAGATTAGAGCACAAAAAATTAATTCAAAATTCAACACAAGAACACAACAAATACCCTAGGAAAACCCTCCACTTGAGGTAGAAAAACCTAGTAACAATATATCACTTATATATTGAATCACAAAAATAATCGTCTCCTTACAACAGGCCAATATGAAGGCCGAGATATAATCACCAAAATATGATGCAACACAAAAATACAATGATGCAATTCGCTGATGATAACAACTCAAACTTCTACTATATCGATCTGCCCTTGATAAAGAACTCGCACTTGATGAAGCTCGAACTTATGATGAATGGATGGAATGAATGATAGAACAATGAAACACATCGAATATATATACAAGTGGAAAGGTCGTCACACTTCAAGATAGGTCGGCCTTCATAGAAGAATGCACCCCTTCAATAAATCGCATCCAATGAACAAGAAGACAGCCTCATAAGAAATCGTGTCTCTTCATTAAAGAAGTCGGCTTCACTTAAGATTGAACCTCCTCATGAATTCGCATCTCCTTAATAATTAAATATTAATCATCATTTAACAAATGATGTGACCTTTCATAAAATTGCTTTCACCAATTAAATAGCCGATAGGCTACAATTTAATTGCTTCCTTTATGTGATCTGGGCTGGAAGATATGATTGACGCTGAATGAGCATCAACACTCCCTCTTAGCTAGGGAGGATACTTCCAGCTACACAAGACATATCACCTCATCGTGATATCAACCATCATGGCTACACCCATGTATGGTGTGTACAAGTATTCATCACTTAATGTGCTGTTGTCACCTCATCGTGATGTTCACCATGGCTCTCCCAGAGGGTGAAACACAAGTACAAGAAAATCATCACGGACTCTCTCATATGATGCTGTCATGGAGTCACACACATGACATCCACCATGGCTCTCCCAGAGGGTGGAAACAAGGGCTTTCACCTCAAATCTCAAAAGAGAAATGCATTAACAAGGGCTTGCACCTCAAATCTCTCTCAAAGAGAAATGCATTAATGAAGATCACTGATATTGAGACTCCTCAGCTAGGGCTTGATTCTCCACCATACCAAGCTTGTCTTGAAAGTACACAAACTTTATCCTGGAGAGAGGCTTGGTGAGAATGTCTGTCGTCTGCTCATCAGTGTTGATATACTTCAACTGTATTGCTTTCCTCAATACCATTAGGTTGCTCAATATATACTACTTCCTCGATTACACCATTCAGAAAAGTTGTCTTCACATCCATTTGGTGAATTTTCCACCCTCTAGATGCAGCAATAGCAATGATTGTTCTGACAAAAGTATAACGAGCAACTGGAGCGAATGTTTCTTCATAGTCAACTCCCTCTTTTTGTGAAAACCCTTTAGCCACGAATCTTGCCTTGTACTTCTCAATGCTCCCATTAGCTGCATGCTTGATCTTGAAGAGCCATTTAGAAGATACCACAGATTTTTCTTTAGGTCTAAGAACAATGTCCCAAACATCATTCTTGAGAATGGACTGATATTCTTTTGACATAGCATCTCTCCAAACCTGTTGACTAGAAGCTTCCTCAACATTGGAAGGCTCAGACTCAATAATCAGACTCATCAAGGCAAAATAACTGGAAAACTTGTGAGGTCTCTTACTTTCTCTGAAGGTTCCTCTCGGTGTTGCAAACCTTTCTGCATCCTGCATTGTTTGCCTAGCCCAAAGAGGTCTTTTTCTTCTGATCACAATATCGGTAGGCCCATCAGTAGGCTCCAAGGGCTCAACTGGATCATCATCCTCTTTTGGTTCTAAAGCCTCCCTCTGAATCTCAGGAGCATGGTCAACTTCCATCTCCTGAAGAGACTCTTCATCATCAATCTCCATATGAGTGCCCTTGGATCTTCTGAATGCAACATCTTCTTCAAATGTGACATCTCTACTGATCTCGATCAACTTCTGACCTGGGATGTAGATTCTGTAGGCTTTTGATGTTTCACTGTAACCTACAAGTATCCCCTTCTTTCCAGAAGACTCCAACTTTGTTCTCTTGTCCTTCAGTACATGAACATATACTGGACATCCAAAGATCCTCAAATGACTCACTTATGGCTTCTTCCCAGTGAAGGCTTCTTCGAGAGTCATGTTCTCCAAGATTTGGTGAGGACTTCTATTCTGAACATAGACTGCTGTCTTGGATGCTTCAGCCCAAAGGAAGGTTTGCAGATCTTGGTCATGAATCATGGCTTTAGCTGCTTCCACAATAGATCTGTTCTTCCTTTCAGCAACACTGTTCTATTGAGGATTATAAGGGACCCAAAACTCCCTCTTAATCCCAGCTTCAATACAAAAGTTGTGAAAGCTACCAGAAGTGTACTCTCCTCCGTTGTCGGATCTCAAAACTCTGATTTTCTTTCCAGACAGGTTCTCTACCTAAGCTTTGAATTCCTTGAACCTTTCTAATACCTCCTCAGATTCTTTAGATTTCAAGAAATAAATCCAAGTCTTTCTAGAGTAGTCATCAACAAAAATAATGTAATACAAGAAACCACTCGAAGAAGCAACAGACATTGGACCACATAAATCAGAATGAATAAGATCTAGAATACATTTGGATCTACTTTCTCTACTATGAAATGGACCTTTTGTATTCTTACCCAAAGCGCAGCCTCTGCAAGTACCTTCGTGCTCCTGGTTGAACTTTGGAAGGCCGGTGACCATCTTCTCCATGATAGGTAGAGCTTGAAAGTGAAGGTGAGCCAATCTTCGATGCCAAAGTTCACACATACTTGAAGAATCATGCACTAGAGCTTGAAGTGGACGAGTACATAGCCTGTAGAGGCTCTCATGTCTAACTCCAATCACCCGAGCAATCTTGAAGTTGGAATTCTTCGTCCACACAAGAACTTTGCCTTTAGAGAATGCAACTTGGTACCCCTTGTCTTCCAAGGCTGAAATGGAAACAAGGTTTCGCTTGATGCCTGGAACATATAGAACATCACTCAACTGCAGGGAAATGCCGGAATCCAAGTGGAGAGTGGAGGTCCCAATTCCTTTCACAGAGTAACTAACATCATCTCCAATAATGACTTGTTCACTAAAATCTCTCTCCACCAAATTAGTTAAATGCTCCCTAAATCTGGTGATGTGGCGAGAGGCACCACTATCAATCAACCAAGTGTTGGTGTCGGTAGGTACATTGCTTGACAATGCCGAATAGAATAAGTATTCACATGAATCCTTCTGTGGAGAGACTTCATCAACATCTGCAATAGTAGCCTGCTGCTTAGGCCTAGTTGGACAATCTTTAGCAAAGTGACCATACTTGTCACATCTAAAGCATTGGACTTTGGAGAGGTCCCTCTTCTTCTTGAATGCAGGAGCACCATTAGCTTCTTTATCTCTATTCCTCGTGAAATATCCTTTCTTTCCACCTTTCCCTTTCTTCTTCGAGGATTGAGTAGCGAGAACATGAATGTCTTCATTAGTAGAGTTTTGACCAATGCCTTGAGTAGCCAACCTAGACTCCTCTTGAATGCAATCCGCCCTCAAACGATCAAACTTGGAAAGTTTCGATCTTGCGCTAATTCCTTGAATGTAAGACTCCCAAGATGAAGGAAGACCATTAAGGGCAAGCATGGTCAAGTCCTTGTCATCAACAACATGACCAATGGTAGCGAGCTGATCTCTCAATTCAGAAATCTTCATGAAGTAAGCAATAACAGATTCTCCTTTCGCCATCTTCACATGATGGAGTTGTTGCTTCAGTGCAAGTGCTCGGCTTGTGTTGTTGATTTTGTACATCTCCTCCAGAGTTTTAAACATCTCTCTTGCCGTCTTCAACTTGGAGACAATAGGAACAATATGATCCTTCACGGAATCAAGTAACATCTTCTTCGCTTGAATATCTTTCTTCTTCCATTGAACTTTCTCTTCCTCATCTGTAGGCTCAGGAACTTTGCTCTCTACAAATTCAGCCAACTCATTTTCTTCCAATGTGAGCATAATTTTGAATCTCCAAGATGTGAAATTTGATGCTCCCTCAAGTCTATCCTCAATCTTAAGACCGTTCACCATCTTGACGAAGAGATAGAAGTAATCAAAGATGAGAAAGAGAATAAAGAGTATTGCTGCAATACTAAATCTGATCAAGATCTTCTTCAAACCTGCTTTGATACCATGTTAGTTTTATGATTAGATTAGAGCACAGAAAATTAATTCAAAATTCAACACAAGAACACAACAGATACCCTCGGAAAACCCTCCACTTGAGGGAGAAAAATCCAGCAACAATATCACTTATATATTGAATCACAACAATAATCGTCTCCTTACAAGAGGCCGATATGAAGCTTGAGATATAAGCACCAAAATATGATGCAACACAAAAATACAATGATGCAATTCGCTGATGATAACAACTCAGACTTCTACTATATCGATCTGCCCTTGATAAAGAACTCGCACTTGATGAAGCTCGAACTTATGATGAATGGATGGAATGAATGATAGAACAATGAAACACATCGAATATATATACAAGTGGAAAGGTCGTCACACTTCAAGATAGGTCGGCCTTCATAGAAGAATGCACCCCTTCAATAAATCATGTCCAATGAACAAGAAGACAGCCTCATAAGAAATCGTGTCTCTTCATTAAAGAAGTCGGCTTCACTTAAGATCAAACCTCTTCATGAATTCGCATCTCCTTAATAATTAAATATTAATCATCATTTAACAAATGACGTGACCTTTCATAAAATCGCTTTCACCAATTAAATAGCCGACATGCTACAATTTAATTGCTTCCTTTATTCGATCTGGGCTGGAAGATATGACTGAGGCTGCATGAACATCAACAGATAGAACAATGATAGCAAGGGGTTGTAGGCAAATAGACCTTCTCAATGGAGGAACCACCATGTATTAGCATCCTTGTACTGTTCTCAAAGTGTGCTAAGGCTGTGACCTGCTGAAGCTATAAACTTCCCAAGCAAGACCACAATTATGTCCTCTACATTTGGACCAGGGAAGAGTCTAGTGAACGCTGCATTGTACCCATAACTAACTTCAACATCTTGCTATGGTGGGATTCTCCTAGGCAGAAGAAATATCTACTTGCTATGATATTTGGGGCAAAGAAAATGCTAGGAGGTACATTTTGGTGGTTAGCTTGTTCCTTTGTTTGATAATAATCCTTTGCACTTGCTTGAAAAATGTTTCTGAGGGGTCTTGCTCCTTAGTTGCTGTTATTCTCAGATTTTCTATTATGGACTCAATGTTGTTGTATATTCCGCACAAACATGACTGATTTGTTTTAGTGAATTTGATCATACTCACGATGGGCTTAGAGAAGTACAACAAATATTCCAGATGAACTCACTAGTCAATATTTAGGACTAGTGCTTTGAACTTTGAGGCTCTCTTTGTACTAGACTGCCTAGGCATGCAGTTCAAAGGTTGTAGATTACAATGGTGCAAAATGCCTCTCATGGTTTGGCAAGTGGTTTCACAACAATTTTGTGCAAGGCAAATCGAGTCTTAATAACCTAATAGTATGTTTAAAAAAGTAATTTTGTTTCGAAGTTAAAATATCTTCTTTTTAAGTTTTAAAATAAAAACAGAGTAGATGAATTGAATTAAAAAGTCTAGAATTAAAATTTTAAAAATGAATAAATAAAAAGTAAATATTGAAGTTTTAGAAAGTTAACATCAACATCTCCAACTTTGAGAATGATGAAGATGGCTTGTGACGCACAATTGTTAGTTACAAACATCTGCATCTCATTAACCTCGCAGTAGAGTTGTTTCATCCACTAAATGCCTATGCAAAGCATTTGCACCATCAAATTGAGTGAGTAAACAATACACAATGTCTAACATGTATCCACATCTCACTTCAGCTAACAAATGGACAACCTTGTTGTAGAATGCCAAGATTAGAGAGCATGAAACAACTTCCACAAGTGAATCAAATATGCACAATAGTATGTCTATCAAATATAAAATGAAGAGTGTGTAAATACCATGATCAAGCCTTGCTTATATAGGCAAGGATGAGGGGGTGAGAGGGGTAGTCAGAGTTTCACTCCTACCTTTTCACCTCCTCATCCTTGCCTATATAAGCAAGGCTTGATCATTGTATTTTACACTCTTCATTTTATATTTGATAAGACATACTGTTGTGCATTTTTGATTCACTTGTGGAAGTTGTTTCATGCTCTCTGATCTTGGCATTCTCCAACATGGTATCAGAGCAAGCTTGCAAATCCAATCCCTTTCTCTCTTGAATTTGTGAGGGTCGTGGGAATCAAGTTCCAAACGGTGCATTCTAGAACAAAACCAACATCACAATTGCGCTTAGGAGGGCTAAGAGATGACTTTTGATATATAACACTTGGGTATTCAGAGAATTTTTTTTTCTGAGTTTTTTGGGGCCGAGCCATGGAGGGCCATACAAAAATTCATACAGTTCATATAGTAATACTGTCCAATGTACTCTCTTGCATTAGCATACCAATTTGCGTCAGTTTCTTGATCTATGTTCTTCCTCGACTTCTGTGCAGCAATTTTTTTAATATATATATATTTTTTGTAATTTTATAATCATTTAAAAGTTAACATTTTTGGTTGTTGGTATTGTTGTAGGCATCATAGAATATTCTGTTAGTTCTAAGAATATTTCGTCAGTTGACGTCAACATGATGTCATCAATTTTCAACCCCAAGTTTGCCCCTTCACCGTTGGCCTGTTTTGTTTTTTGGCTCAACTTTAGGAGCCTCGTTCTCGGGCATACAGACATCTTTTTGAATAATTTTTTTCATTATGCATATTTTTTTGTCCTCTATCCAATGGTATGATTTTTTTTGTAGTATGATGTATGGATTTTTTTTAAAATTCAGATTTTTCAGAAGACACCTTGCACAATTCCCGTTATTGGAACTTCAGAGGGCTCGTTTGGGCTCATGCGAACTCCTTTTTGGGTATTGTATTTTTTGAACTTGCATGATTTTTTGAGCTCCAGGTAGTGGTGATGTTAATTTTTAATGAAAATGTTTCAGAATTTTAAATTCTGAGTATGTCTTTTTTGAAGTTTTGTACATCAAATCCACTTTGTGGAATTTGTAATGCACTAAAATAAAGTGCCATATCATTGTATCATTTCAAGGGGGTCATGCACTGAATAATGGGGGTTTTCATTTTCTGTTTTTGTCATTTTCTTGAGGTTTGAAAGACATACTTAATATGTCTTCATTGTCCACCTCATGACATAAACTTGTAAGAACTCAAAATAGAAAATAAGTTTGTAAATGCACTCATATAAAGTGCCACAACAACTGAATGTATGTTCCTTAGCGAGGGAATTTTGTATGTACACTAAATTGTAGTGTAATGTGGGGGTTTGTCTTGATTTGCCATCACAACAATGAATCCTCGTGATTCTCGCCTCATGTGTGTGTGTCTTGATGCACACCCTTTTTCAGTTTCTTCTACATCTTTTTGGACCTGATGTTCGGTCTACATTCGTGCACACACTTTTGTGCCCAATTTCAGTTGGTTTGCCTATGCCTCTTCCTCGTCAACATTAAGGGGGCAATTATCACAATTTTATGCTAATGCTTCCTTGGTTTCAATGAAGCAGCGGAGGAACCTTCTACTTTTTAGGGGCTCTCATAGACCTATCTTTATCTCTCCTATATGTGGATTATTTCAGTGGATCATATTTTGTGAGATTCTAGTAATTATGTAGAGCACCGTGATGCACATTTTAGTACTGAACTACATGTCACTCATGCATTTGTTGATCATAATCCAGAATCATAGTACTATCTACATCTTCAATTTCACAAAGTTTGATTGCCTTTGTGCCATCTGTGTATTCATGGTTGAGTAGTGTTCTATATGTTCACATGCAATGTTTTGTATCTCTTATCTTGATCTATATGTCTTGGAGGTTCATTGATTCCAATAGACACCGGTTCATCTTTGGTAGAGTTTACAACTTCAACATGCTTCAGGAGTTCTTCATCATCACGTTCCTATTTTCATGGTTAGTCTTTTCAAGAAGTCTTATCCTTCTTTTTCTCTCGTTTGGAGAGGAGTTTTGTTTCCATTGGGTTTTCTCCTTTTTCTCCGTTTGTGAGAGATCATTATTGTACATGAGTGCCTTATAAAGCCTTGTTACTAGAACTCATCTTTTCAGTATTTAGCTTAGTCCCTAAGTATCGCTAAATTGCTAGTGTGAAAAGATGTATTATCAAACTAGTTAGCTTTTAGCCTATTTAGTAGAGTCCCATTCACACTACACTTAAGCTCACTTAGAGGTTATCTAGACTTTTGTTTCACGTCATGTAGACTCACCAAGTGTCTCAACACTTGTTCATACTTGGAGGGGTAGTTAGAGTTTGGCTCTTACCTTCTCGCCTCTTCTTGCTTGCCTTTATAAGAAGGCTCATTTGTACATTTTACATCACATGCCTATGATATTTTATCATTTTGCATATTTTCATTTTTGGATTGTTTTGAGCTTGCAAGTAGATCTTGGCTGCTCCAACAAACCCATCACAATTAACTGCCTTAAAAAACATTGCCCCTTTATGGCATATTACTATGACATTAATTAAGGGTTTATAATTACTCATCCATCAAAAACAAATGGACAATCCCCACAAATTTCTTTCCTTGGTCAACAAGGTGGTGTGTACCGTTTCAAACCGAAGACTTGTATATTGTTTAGGGCCCTCATTTATCCCTCTCACTATTTCCAAACAATATGGTGATGTTAGGAGGTTGAAAGGAAGCCCATTGGCTTGAATACAACATGCAATGAACTCATGTGCATTTCCCTTCACCTCATTCTGAAATGTCTTTTTTAATGTGCTTGTATCCTTTGTTTTTCTGTGGGAAGAAGGGGTACTATTGCTTTTTCTAAAGATGGAGTTGCAAGAAACAGATGTGTGGCAGCTTTATTGGAGTCCTCGAGGACAACCTTTAAATTTCTTGAGGGATCCTTTCATCACCAAAAGAAGAGATTTTTATTGAGATCTTTTAGTTGTTTTGTCTGCTTTCTCTTGCCTTTTGATGTATGTGAGAATTTGTCCTTTTGCCAACCCATGTTGGCTGGCCTACTATAAGCCTTAATTCCCTAGCCAACAATTGTACACAAGTGGGCTTTCACTCAGCTATAGTTCTGGCATTGGTTGTAGCACCAAAGATAACCCCCGCCTCCAAGAAGCTACTTAATCATCATAACATGTTGCTATTGCTGTTAAAAAGGTTGATTTTGAAACCTTTACTTGACTGTTGGCCCACAGAGCTAGAGCTCCCAGCCATTCTAGAATATATTTATATTTACACCTTTTAAAATTTAAAATAAGCAATATTAGGGAAGAAATGCGATAATGCAATGCTAGGCTACTAATACTTATTAAAAAATAACAAGATATTAAAAAACAATGATAAAGATAAAAACTTTTTTTTTTTAAAGAAAAGCTTGTGGAGCTGTGAAACAATTTTTTTTTTAAGAACTTGAAAGAAAAACAAACTTCCTTGAATGGAGATTCTGCTTCTTGCAAGGTTCTTGATCATCTTGGCATGTATCTAACACTTCCTAAGGTGTAGGAATAGAAAGAACACTATCAATGAATTCAAATCTAACTTGCAACCTTAAACAATCAGTGAAAATGGAGTTTTTGGTGAATGAGGAATGAAAGGTTGGTGAATGAGGAATGAAAGGTAGGAATGAGGTTTTACTTTTGTTTTGTGTGTATTTTTTGTTGTTAGTGACATAGTACTTACTTTCTAGGGTTAGTTTAGGTTAAGTTTATGTTTCCACCTTTGTTCTTATGTAATGTTTTTTGTTTTTGTTGAACTTTTGACTGCAGTTCAGATTTGTCTCAAGTTCGCATAGGGTACATTGAGATATACCCAGGCTATACCTGGATTTGTGATCTATAGATTCCATACCCAGTGTTGAGATTTGAATCTGGTATGAATCCGGTCCAGGTGTGGCCTAGGTACCCCAAGAACCTAGTAATGTAGGAATTAAATGAAGGAAAACTTTATGATTTGTTAGATTCAATAATACTATCTTTCATGGGATTTAGGCTCTAGTTTTGGCAGGGTTTCAATGGAAAGAAATCCTTCGGGCATTGGCATTTAAAATTCACAACTATTGAGTAAGAACCATGATGAACTTTAGTCGTTGGCTTTAATTTTATATGGTGTGTGTGATTATAACCTATAAGATATAATCAAATTTTTAAGCCATGTGGATGTTATAATTGTAGTAGCAAATATTGCCAAAAAATTGTGATAAATTCCAATTTCAATGAGGTCCACCATAAACTGTTTTCCCCCTCATAAATTGCAATTCCCACTAAAAAAGAGGACAAATTGAGGTTTTCGTGAAAAATCACTTGAAAATTGTGATTTTGATGGTTAAAAAATCATCTCACAATTTTATTGCGATTTATGCCCTAGTTAATATTTAGTTAAAGTCCTTTTTTGTGTACTTAGTGGCTTCGATATAATTCTAGGTTTTGGTTGCTTACTATTGAGTATTGACAATGCCCTTGCCTATTGAATTCTTCCTTCATTCTTCTTTCTCTTGAGTACAGCTATTTGGACCACTTTATTGCTGATTGTGTTTAAAGCCGTGGATTCTTGGTAGTTCTTTCCTTTTTCTTCAAGGGAAGTATCTTTTTCTAGCTTCCATCTTTTGTACAACCATTCTACAATTTGCTGCTTGCCATCAACCTTCTTGCTTCCAAACTTACTATTTCTTCATCATAAACTTTTGTCCTTAAGCAGCTGTTTATTGTGACCAATGATTTGGGTAAAATGGTGGATCTTAGAATATAGAGATTCAATCTAGGCATAGAGGCATATCAAATTCAGATTTTGAGAGCTAAAAGATAATATTGTTTGTATTTAGATATGCTATCACTTTGTCTATTGCTCTTGGACATTCTAGCAATGCTTTTGCATTTTCCCTGGTGCTATTCTTCATCTTGAACTATGATGGATTCATTATTCCTAAGTTACCAAATTCTCCCCTTAAGTGTCCTGGTCCTATACCCAACTTGGCCAGGCTGGAGTGGCGATTGGAGCAGCCTGGGTGTGGAGAGGGAGCGTCCTTGCTGCCTTAGGTGCCCTATGGGCAGAAAAAAAAAATGCCAAAAATAAATTTAAAAATTAAAAAACATAAAAAAAGCCCTAAAAAGCACCTAAACCTAAAAAATGCCCCTTATGTTTGTTGTTTGACAAACACAACCCTATTCACACAAACTCATTCTTGTTATGCCATTTTTGCATTTTGAAATATAGTTGGTTTTTCTCTAAGGGTACTTTGATCTAGATGCTTTTGATGAAGATTGAAGACCAAGATACAAATTTTTGATTGTATTACTTAAATATTTTTAAATTTTGTAATTGTAATGATTTTTCTTTTGAATCGTCTTGGACATATATATTATATGATATATGACATAATATTGAAAATTTGAACTATCAATTGACATTTATCTTTATCACTGCCATTGATCAATGATGAAGTATCACACTATCAAAAATTCAAAATATAATATTATATGATATATCTGTATCACATGTATTTACAATTCTGTATATTTTTAAATTCTTTTGCACATACATATATTATACAGCTGTACCCAAGATTTTTTATGGCCATACCAGCGTACCAGAACCTTGTAGCCATACCTGACCCAGTACCAAAACCGGCAACTTAGTGATATTCTATAGTTGGAGTTACTATTAGTGTTAGAGTGGCAACAATGGAAATTTTCCAGGAGACATTTGAATATGGTTGTATTCAGCATTCAAACATTACAAGATTGATCTATGATACCCATTCATAAGCCAGAACAATTCTGATGTCTGAAATTAATTTTTTATTGGCTATGCTAATGGGGTTGTGTGTTTTCCCTGTCCATTGATTAGCAAAATATGTTTTATACATATCCCCAGTTTGGAATTCAATAGCAGATAACCGCAGTACAGAGAAGCCCAAAATAACAAAATTGAGCCCAAACAGTAGACAACAATGACGAGAAAATAACTATTAATTACAACATATAAAATATGGGAGCATAGTTCCACAACAAAGATAACCAAGTGGAGCAAGATGAACACAAAACCCACATCAACAAGCTCAAATTCGGTGGAAACTAAACCAAATGAACTAGACCAAACCAGCTAAAAAAACAATGGAGTTAAGAGTCCAATATCTTCATGTACAGGTCAGCTTGATGGGAGGGGAGACGAGAGGGTGTCGACCAAGTCTAAAGATGAGGTTGGTGAGAAAATCAATTGCCTGATCACCTTCTCTGTATACATGAGATCAAGAAACATGAATCATTCAAGTTGTGAGTTCTATTCCTTCCTTCTAATCTAGATATTGATCCCTAATCATGGCCCTAATGTAATGTCCCCTTCTCGAGCGTGATCAACTCAGTTGACCGTTGGCCTATTCCGGAGACCCATAGGCTACTCGGAGGGTAAAATTAGGGTTTCCTGTTTTGGAGGTTGTTGTTGCTCGAAATTTGGAGATTGAATTGCGGATTCTTTCTGGGTTTTTAGAGAGCTTCGCAGTGGTATGTCTTGCAGTGTGATTCGATTACCTTCAGGAATTTACTATTTTTAGTAAATTCTATTTCTGGTAGTGGTATTGTGGTTTTCTGTGCAGTTGGCTCTCTTCTTCAGCCAGTTCAGTTGGTTTGTTCATTCTTGGCCTTGGCATATTGGAGAGATAAGTCAAGTTGAATTAAATAATGTTATATTTTAATGATGACCCCCTTGGCCTAGTTGCATCACTTCAAGTTGTTTTTAAAAGGGGACTTCATGGGTGGATGCCTCATAGGAGGTAATTTAATATTTTAAAGGGGTTTTAATTCATGCTTGAAGGGGGACGCCTACTTTGATGGAGAGATTATTTTTAAATAAAGTCAAATGTTGCCTTGAAGAAAAAGGACGCCATCCTTGGAGGGAATTTGGATTATGTCAAATTTGAAAATTAGGGCGCCCTTTCTAGAAGTTTCTGGAGATTCCTTGCTGAGCCTATATATGGAGACCTCTTCTCTTCATTTCATCATCTTATGTCTACAGTAAAGTTATGTTGCCGAAATGGTGTTTGGATTGCTTCGAGGAATGAATGCCTCCTAGCCTTGGCTTGACTTCTTGCTTGAAAGAAAGCAACTAGTGGAGAGTTAGCTTGTAGTTGAGTGAGTTTTTGTAGTGAGAAATTGCATTGTAGAAGTTTTTATGCATTTGTAGTCTAGTTTGAGCATGTTAGTGAATTTCTGGAGTTGCTGACTTCAAGTAGCTGAATGTTGTTTTTGCTCATATTTCAAAATATACAAATATAATCATTCTGGGTATTGCTGCCATCTCTTTCTCTATGTAGGGCGACCATTTGTGCTAATGTACAGATTTTAATTTGATGTGTGTGATTTTTCCAAGGCAAATCGCCCCTCTTGGCAGGCCGTACCATTTGCAGCAGCTTGGAGTTTGTGCCATTAATTATTAGAGGTTGTATGTGTGAATTTCTTCATTGGGATGTGGGCGCCATCAGTTCTAAGGTCATTTGCAATCAGTTTCAAGTCATTTGGAGTTGTCTGGAGCATTTTATGAGCATTTTAGTGAAGTCCTAGGGTGCTGGTTATTGCATATTGGTTGCTGGTCTGTCATATCAGCTTGCATAAAGTTTGTCATTTGAGTTGGGTTCGGGTTGAAAGTCATTGTGATCATTGAGGAGACATTATATTATATTGCAGCATTGTTAGACTTCTTATTCTATGTTATTGGCAGGCACTCTCTAATTCATTGTAAGCTGAACAGTGGTACAGTCAGCAATCTTACTTCTTCTTCCTTTGCTTCATTGTAATACCTGCTGAATAAGTGGAAGAGGCTGGCTTGCTGCCTATCTTACGATTTGAATTGCATTGTAGTTCTTAGTATCTCCGCCATATGGTAGCTCCATTCCCATTTTGGGTTGGAAAGCACATTCTTGGCGTCGAGTTTACTTTTAGTATTGTAATTTGTAGGGACCCTCTGACCATATGTTCGTCCACCTTGGACACATTCTTGGTTAGAGTTACTCAGTTCAGCAGTGCATAAAGATTCTCTGACCATATGCTCACACCTTGCCCAACTAGAGGATCCTGGTGTACATTCTTGGTTAGAGTTATTTCCGCATCGTTTGGGTTTTCAAGCTAACCTTAACGGGTGCATGTTGCTTTGTAATTGCATTCAAAAATTGAAAAAATTGGTCCGGAATATTTCACCTAATGATCACTTTTGAATGTTATTTAAGCTCAAGATGAGACATTTAATGAAGTTGCAAGTTTGAGGCCTTCCACGAACCTATGGATTCTGCTCTGTTGTTGGTATCTTGGGGGATGCAGATTTTGATCTTGAGGAGTTGATTGAATTGGGGGAGGCTATGCCCCTGGAGCTCCGTCATCAGGACCTGCAGTTCTTTAGTGTTGGATACTTTGTACAGTTCTTTAGTGTAGCATACTTTGTAGCAGAAAGAGCCATTCACTCACTCCAATTTTGGTTACTTTGTACTTTGTAGGTTAGATTATAATGCATTTTCAGGTCGAGCTTCAAAGTTAACTATGTACCTGTAGTATGTATGTAGTAGTGTACTATGCATTGAGAAATGTAATCAGCTATCTGAAAATTAATGAAAGAAACTATATTCCAAAATTTATGGTGTAAACTCTTGTTTATCTTCATTGTCTCTATTTCTATGCAAATAAATTGCCTTTACATATAAAAAACAGCAGTTTTTTCTTCATTTTTTTGATTCCTGACTAAATCACAATTATGTAGTTTTTGAGTCAAACTCTCTGACCCATTTTTTATGAGTGGTGTTTCACATGAATCCATCTCTCAAGCATCAACAATCTGGTTAGCACTAATTGCATCTAGGTGATGCTCACAAAGGTGAAGCATTAGGACTTCTTGGGAGGTCATCCATCCTAGTTCTACTCTGACACAAGTGTGCTTAACCATAAAATTTCCGCCAAGATCAAGCCCACTTAGCTTGCTACCACATTTGCAAAAAACCTTCAGCATGTGTTTGCTGATTTTTTGAATCTTTTTATATATTTTGGTTTGTGGATTTATTGCCAAGAAAGATTTTTGCTACTATGGTTATAAGATTTTCAGTTCATTTTTAAGGGTATTATTCATGCAACTGAATAAAGGACAGTCTCGAGTTGACAATTGGTGGGCTTGTAGGTGTAACTTTAATAAATAACACTATTTTTTTTGGATTTGTTAAATATGACCTCATGGGTCACCCTCTTTGTATTAAAATTGTAAATATCTATAAAAAATATATCAACCCTTTGAAATGGATGTGCAAATAGAGTATCAAAAAAGGCTCCACCCTCAAGAAGGGAGCAGCAACTGTTCAACTAACCCTACTGATATACCATGATATCAAGTATAGAGAAAAGAGACATTTTAACATTCTAGTGACATCAGGTATGCTATGCACTATACCATACAGTGCTTATACAGGAAATTGGAAAGCTTGCTAAACTAAGAGCCAAACTGACAAAGTAGAACATGGATACATTTTACTTATCACCTGCTGGAGGAGAAAACCAAAACCTTGGAGAGAGGAGGAAAACAGAACCTTTTAATTTGCCACCAAGCCCACATCATCAGCCAGTACAAAACTGAAATCCACCCACCTGAATTATCCAACCCAGTCACCACCTTCAAGAAGGAAACCACCTTCTTTGCCAAGTGCACATGTACCTCCTCAGGAAAGATATGCCTTTTGTAGGGTTTTTGCAACTCTGCCACGTAAAAAGTAGGAGGCCTGACTCCATTCTGAAGATCCACAACCACCTCTACCAGTGGCAGGAAGTGAGCCTCGAGCTCCCTATGAGCAGCAATGGACACAAGTCCTCTCATCTTCAATCCCATGATTGGGAGACATAGACCAGACCAGGCATCTATTTCCACCAAGGCGTCTTCCAAGCTCAGAAGAAAATCTTTCTTAACAAGAGCATGCAACACTACACCATGCTTGCTATTCAAATTTTACCTAGTTGCAGCTTTGACACAGTACCAAGGAAGGTGACCTGGTGCTTCTTGGAACGTAAGCAAACTTTGGATTCCATCATAAAACTCAACAATGGAGATGCAGAACAGAAAGAAAATGCTTACCTTCCCCATGCCAGATATAATCTACTTCAACAAGCTGAGTGTCATTCCATAATAATTCATGCATGTTATAATGAGGCACCATCTTTCAATAATATGAGTTCTTTCAGTGTGGTTGTGATAGGAACTGAGTTGGTGACGAGTGGAAAGCTGTGAGTGAATCCATCCCACGCACAATGAGAGCTGCTAAAGATTAATTGTCAACTGTGAAATTTGCAAGAAAATCAGCCTTGCGGTTAATTTCCTGAAAGCAGTGTTGGATTGAGAAAAATGTTAGCCCATCTAACAAGGATCAAACAATTTGAAGTACGTTAGCTGCTTTCCAGCATTGAGAATGTCTTTCTTT
>VDFB02136698.1:0-12512 GCA_007258455.2 Sequoia sempervirens
TGGTACCTTGCTCTTTGTTCATGGGTTCTAAGCATACAATTCTTTGCTTGTCTCATGAAGCACAAATCAACATTGTTCCCTTATGGTGCCTTGTTAAATTTATTAGGAGATATAACTTTGATATGCTTGAGCAGGAAGCCAATTTAGCAGCACGACTTTCCCCATAGCCACCTACGTGTTTGTGAGTGCATACCAACTAGTTTATGCACTTCACCTTTTGGGTCTTCTCACCCAGCGGACCACCATGAGTTTTGTCGCCCAAGAGTGAGTATGCAGTCTCTTTTTCTCCCAAACAGCCTAGATCTAATCCTCAACTAGTTGGATAGATGATCGAAGTTCAATCCAATTCTTAGACTCTTTATTCTCACTTGCATTCCTTTTTTCTTATGTTTATTTTTCCATGGGATCTTCATCCTTGGGGCTTGATCATCCCTCTTGATCATTGACATTGCATCCTGCTAAAAAAAGTTCATTGGGACCTCTCTCTTGATATGCATGGCTACTTTAGTGTGAGTTTGAAGCAAGCCCATCCTCTTGCTAAAGTGGGGGCTAAATATTGCATATAAAAATTCCCCCTTTACATTTTCATTGTCTTTTAGGCCTTCCTTCACGATGCTTGGTCCATTTTTCTTTGATTTAATGTTGTAATGTGGCTTAAACATTCGCATTAACTCATAACATTTTAAATTATGGCATCTTGTGAAGGTGTTGTGAGGTGTTCTAAAACATTTCTACTATTTTCTAGACTCTATTAATTACAATTCACCTAAAAATCACCTTTTCATCCCTTATCAAGTACTATTTTGAAGTGTTATAAAGTCTTGTAAGAAGATTTCATGTTTTTTGTAATACCCCCATGCTTGTTGATTCATTAGACACTCTTGATACTCTTGATATTGTGGATACTCTGTGATACTCTGTGTGGTGGATTTATATTTGATCATGTGTGGCTTCTTAGTTACTTGTTTATTGCTCTTTACATTATGTGTGATACTTGATGATACATTGTGCATTGATGATTTGAATCATTATGCAATGGTATTCCTTAAATTTATATGCGATGATGTATTTCCATGATATTATGTTTATGATGACATGTTCAGTGTATTTTGGTGAAAGGACGGAGTATTACCACTCGCTCGCGAGTGCCCTACTACCCCGCTATTACCTTTCATGGTGTGTTTTCAGTGGAGATTATATGTTACTTGACATTTATCTGTTTGCAGATATTGTAGGATTAAAAGTTTTGATTCCACCTGCTTCGACAGGATAGGGCGAGCACAAAATAAACCCAACGAGTACAATGTTGTTAAAAGGAGTTGTTAAGGAAGAATTCCCATCCCAAGTCCGTAATGTTGTTAGGAGGTTGTTGAGTCATGTGTTGACCTGGCCTTGTCTTGGTATTTTGATTTCTTGAGTTAAATGATTTATTTAATTTATTTATGGTTTGGTGATATTTAATTTATTTATTTTATGTTTACAAGATTAATTAAAGTTATTTCAATAATTATGATCTAGTAAGTATTGAAGTTTAATTATATTTAATTAAAAGTTATTTATTTACTAAAAGCTTGTTTAAATTAAATCTTGGAAATAATTGGTAGTGATTAAAAATTATTGTTTAAAAAGTAATTAAATGAGAAAAGTTGGAGACATTCTTGTGGGGATTATTCTGAGAATAAAATTAATTAATTCTAAATCTATTTTGCGTGAAGAGGAAGAGGAAGAGGCAGGGGGCTGTAGAAAGGGGGTTTTTTGTATTCTTTTTACGAGAGAGAAATTAAAATAGAAACAAGGGGTATGCAAGGGGATTTTTAGAGGGAGATTGTCTCAGATTTTTTTTGGGGGAAAAGAAGCTGCAAGAAAGGATCAGCGTTGAAAGGAGGAGGAAATAATTTGTGTTGGATTTCTTCTACAGCCGTAGGACGCTAGGTTCCTTTCAAAATTCTGTTCTATTTGTTTATGCTTCGGTTCTTTTTATATACTCTTGGTTGTACTGTTTGATGAGTTTAAATCTCTGTGTGTGTTGAATTCTGTGATTGAAAATTATGTCTGTATAGACCTTGCAAATTTTCCCTTAAAAAACTTAGGGAAGACATTGTCCAAATTTCTTCAATACAATTTAATTGTAAAATTGTTGTTGCCAAGGAATTGTTAAAACATTATTGTTTGGGTTTCAACCCAAATCTTGAATTTCATTTGTTCGAAACAAAATGTTTAATTAATTACTGAGAACCAGGATTAAATAAGGGTATTACTATTTAGTTTTATAAATACAGATTCACAGGTTTAATTCTTTCTAAGATTTCTAGAAAATAGTTTGAAATTTTGTAGGGCTGGGTAGTTTTTATTTAAAACAGAGGAGGGTTAGTTTTGGTAACCCTGTGTACAAATGACTGGGTTTCAAATCCATGCATTTTATTGTTTTATTTTATTTTATGAAATTCATTCTTTATAAAAATATATATATATTCATCGATTTTGGGTTTACTTGCTTGATTCGTTTCTTTTGTATTTGATGAAAGATATTGTATTCGTTGGGAATTCGTGGAATTTAATATTGATAAACTCTAGCAACGTTTTTGGATTATCACGCCTGTGCTCCAATGTAGCATATAATATAGTTAATAAATTTTGTTTCCTTACTTCATATGAAAATTCATAAGTCATGAATTTCATACCGAAATTCGTCAAGCATAAATACTTATCAAAAATCTATGTGAGGCCTTTTTTTTCCACGCCCCTATGCTTCTGCATTTTCTTTTTTACTTTCTGTCTGTAGGGTATGGTCGGCGACGGCCATACCATCCTTGACCCTAATTTTCTATGGGCGCGCGTAGTTTCTCTGTTTCCCTTTTTGGACGGCGTGCCGTGGTCACCCGTCCATTCGTTCGCCCGTCCATCTTCATTTGGTGTTTGTTGTGCAATGTATTCGATGATAATTATTTTACTCAATTTACATTCATAGGTTTCTGTGTGCATTCGATGGCAGTTTAAAGTTGCTTTTTTTTTCTACATTCCGCAATTATTGGCACCAATATACATTTCAAAAAAAAGTAAATGAATACGGCTTTGTTAAGTAGTTACAGTTTTTGCATTCAAGTTCGGTGATATGTGTATTGTGTTTGATTAATATTATCTCAAATTCGTCCTTTTAATGTTATTTCAAAAAAAAAAATCTCTAATGTTTAAATTCAGGGATTCGCCTATGCTATGGTTATTAGGGTTGGGTTGGATTTCATGTATTTAAATGGGTATATATATAACAATATATATATAGGTTAATATTAATATTAATATTATTATTATTATTAATGTTAATATTAATATATATGTATATATATATACGGATTGTAATATTTCAATAGGTTAGTTATTAATTAATTTGTAAATATGGTAGATAGATAGTTTACATTTATTTATATTATTTAAAAGATTCGTAGAATGTGGTGTTTTATGAAAATAAGTGCAATGGTGAAAGTAGAGATAAATTGGATGTTATTAATTGAATGAAGTTCTCGTGTTACTGAATTACATTTTGATGAGAATTTTTCCATGTTTTGAGACGTGTCTTATGGTATTATTGTTAATGATTGTTTTTGAGTTATATCATTTCATGTATTATGGATTTTCTTTTGTTTGGGGGTTTATGTCCTACAAGGGAACCCTATAGTTTAATAATCCTGTTTAGGAACCTAAGTGATTCCAGAGGTGGGGTAATGTGGGTACTCTTGTTTTCATTTTAAATTTGGTTTTGTGATGCTTATGGATCGGTTATACATTTGGATTATACCAGACTATGGATGTGTTTCCTTGTGGTTGGTGAGATGGTCATGCCTCACTTTTGATTGTCATTTGATTTAGTTCTTTTTTTGGTACAATTCTCGATGTTATTGTCTTGTGGTTGAATGTCTAAGAGGGAGTGGCTCTAAGTGGGTGGTCGGTGCACAAAGGGGCACCAAGATAGCCCTCGTTAGAGTGAATTTAATAAGTGATAATTTAATTAATTGACTAGAGGGTGGGTAGTAACACACTAAAAAGATAATTGATGCCTCATCCACCTTTTAGTGCTACCACAGACTAAAGGGGATTGAGAAGGCCGTGGTTGGCATGATCGTTGCCTTGACTTCACAAAAGGTAATGGTTCCACATGAGCAACCCTATGGGGCGGTTCCTTGAGATATGTAGCCTAGAAAACCATAGATGGAGGCAGTTCCTAGCACTTGGTTGACTGGATAATCCGTCAGTTGATGGAGGCGATACCTTGCAATAGGTAGCCTGGCGAATCCATGTTAATCCATGCGATGACACTCTCCTCTAACATTCCTATTTACGTTGTCTTTTGGAAATCCTCTAGAATTGGTCACTTATCTTGTATTGATGGTTTTTGTTGTTGTTTGAATTTGAGTGGTCTCATGTGTTCTATGATCTTCTTTAGCTGGTTGGGAGTCTTTTTCTAGATGTTCTTGGTCAGGAACCCTTACTTAGCGACTCCTAGCACAGGGGTGGTCGGGTGGATCATGTTTCGCACCCCGTTGGAATTCTCTATTTTATGTAGGTTCATATTTTAGTGCAAAGTTGCAGTATCAGTTGATTCTTTGATTCGTGGGTTCCAGATTTATGTACTTATGTTATTCTTATACTGATGTATCACTCCCACCTAGTTGGGAAGTTTTGTAAATTATTGCACATGGTGCTATTGTAATGTAATCTCATGATGATGCATTGTACTTTTATTTGTAAACTTGGAATTTATAATGATGTTATAATTTTGGATATTGTTCTATCTTATGTCTCTATTGTTGTTACTAATGTAATTATATCTATGGATATTTGAATGTATGGTTCATGTAATGGTTAGTTAATGTTCATGTTGTTAAGAGTTAGTTCTTAAGTAATGTCCTCGTGTACCTCAAAGGATTAAGTCATGCAATTTGAATAATGGTTACATTGTGTTAATTAATATTCACTATTTTGTTTTAAAAAAAAATGGTTGCATTTTACTTAATTCCTTTGGGGTTGCATGGCGGGGCGTTACATTTTTCTAGGCTTAATTTCACTATTTACACCCTTTTTATGCTTTATTTGACCCCTTTATGCGCTTATAAGGCTTAATTAATTTTTTTTTAATGTAAACCTGACAAACAACATTAAATGCATGATAATTCTTGACACCCACTTTCAAGACCAAGGTGGGACCCATTCACCATGGGTGGCGAATGAGTCCCTCTTGGCTCAAAATTCAAAATATTTCAAATTTTCTTTTGATTTTTTATTTAAAATCACCTTATGTTGGCCTGTGATGAGGTATCTTCGGGTTAATAAGGCACAAGTATGTATAAATAAGTGTTTTTACATCCATTTTAACCCCTATTCATCAAGTTCACTAATTCACTCATTCATTCAAGCATTCAAAACTTTGCATCATTCAATCAAGCATTAATCAAGTATCTTGGAGGAGCCATTGATATACGTGTAGATTTCTTCAACAAGGTTGGTGAGTTTAGAAAATTTGCATGTTTTTTATTCATCTTTCCTTGTTCATTTCATTTCATTTTTTCATTAAGGGTTTGATTACCAAAGTGGGATTTCACCAAGGCAAATACCTATAACCTAACCCTTAACCAAATTTCCCCTTTTGCATGTGTGTTTGTAGACTTGTGTACACAAATTTATCATGTAATTAGTGTTGAAAGGTGGTCAAAAAGTCAAAAAAGTGTTTCAAGTTAGCTACAACCTATTTCAAACTTGGAGATAACCTACAGTCGATTTTCTACCGACTTGACTCTGTCAACCCGACAAGCAAACAAGTTAGATCTGGTGCTACATAATTGGTCCTTGATTTCAAGAATTTTGGGAGAGGACTTATTTTCCATTGGTGGTGAATGAGTCCCACTTTAAGGCTAGGAAATGAGATTGTGTCAGATTCTGGATCCCAACACTCAGAAACTTGTTTTCAGAAGTTTTCATTAAAAGTAGGACTGATTTTCCATCAATGGTGAATGAGTCCCACTGGTGATTTTTAGTGATCTCTATTAGCATTCAGGACACTCCAAATTCTTCATTCTCTACCCAGGTGCACTCTAATTTAGCCACCTTCTTTTTTGTTTTGCATTTGGTCATACTTTAGTTCATGCTTTCATATCACATTGTGTTTTCAAACATCAATTGTTTCTTAGGCTTTTCATTCATAATCAATCAATTACTTAGCTTAGTTTCATTTATATCATCTCATTTAGCCTTAAGAACATCATACACATCTTAATTTGAGTGAACCACATTGATTTTTTTGTGAGGTTTATCTCTCTTCTTTTAGGTGAAACATCCTAAGAGTGCAATAGTAGTCTATATGCCTCACGCCCAAAAATCTACGGTTCAATATGTATATGTATATGTATCAAAAGTTCTATAAGTGAGTAACATGTTTTCCACATTTTAGTATATTAAACTATATATGCACATACTCTAGAAACATTCTCAAAAAAATTATGTCGCATTTGACTAATAAGTTTAAAATTTTACATTTATGTTCTTTTTTCCATTTGCTATGCTATATTATCCTAAGTTTTATCATTTTTCCTTGATGCTTTGCTTGCACATATATTCTTTCTTTTTTTTCCCACCTTTTCAATTGATTTTATTTGATTCAAATAGATGGCAAATGTTGACCTTAAAAATTCTCTTTTGAGCATTTCTTTGTTTTGCTCTTCCTTTATATTACATTCGTTCAAAAATATATAGGCTTGTCTACATTATATTTTGGTGTAATATATGATAATATTCCATGCAATTTGTAGCATATTTCCCAGGCATCCTAGCGTTGTCGTGCGATGTGGTTGGGGGAAATAAATGGAATATTCAATGTTGCAATGTGACAATGTATATTGTTTTGGCTATGAGCCACTATGATGTTGCTTTGATAGAAAACTATTGAAAATTTCTTCCATGCACTTGCATTAGATAGCAGATTGGAGGGTTCTAAAAGTGTTGTGGTCCGCAACCTATAGTGTTTGGCCTCCTATTGTTACTGTAAATTGTTCTACAATCTTTTTTTTGGTAGATTCAAATAAAATGTTGCTTTGCAATAATATCATGTTGGGATCAATACAAGCATAGATGGACAAGGAGATCCATAGTTGTAAGCATAAACAAGGTTTGTTTTATAAAATTATATTTTACTAAGTTATACATTCAACTATTTTCTTCCTGCATGGCTAGATAGGCTGTATTACATATCAAAATCAGTTATGTTTATAAAGTTATTTGTGTGCATTTTATCCTTTGAAGCAAAAAATTTGATATTTCTTTGATGTCTTTCTTTTAATGATATATGGGTATTTGATCCATGGAATTGGTCCTATTTTCAAACCAAATCTCCCATATATTCTTCTTTCCCTATATTTATCAACATTACAAACAAGTTCCATCTTGCCCAATTCTTTATTAGCATTCTCTTTTTCTTAAAGGTATTGCAGCCAAAAGAGCACTACAAAAAAGGAAATCATATATGAGAACACAAAGTTTTTTTGTACATTCATCATTGTGCAATACATGATATACATGCATGCATGAATTATTACATGCACTAGACTACAATAAATATAGTCTACTATACACATTACATTTTTCCATGTCTCTACAATTATCTTTTCACCTTATGGGAAAAATTATCTATACACAACTCTTCATCAACATACCCATCTTTTTAAAGTTGTTACACAAAAAAAAACTACAGTATATAAGAAATCATATATGGAGATAGCAAAATTTCCCCTACTTTGCCATTCTGTGATATATGATATCACTCCATTAAATTTCCAATGGATCTTCTATACTTTTCTTTCTCGAGGGTTTGGCTAGAGCCCATGAGGCTTCATGATGCCAATATGGTTGGGAGGAGAACAAGCATAGGTTTTGTGGTTTTTCCTTACACCATCATACATTGATTGCTACAAATACACAACATATTGTATTCTACCGACTGCATTTCTCCATGCTTATACAACTATCCTTTTAGCTTACCAGATCAACTATTTAAACCTACTTCTTTATGATGATACCTTTTTTCTTTAGGTTATCACAATAATTATATGATGCAATCCTAAATGTTTTTATGTAAACCAAACCTTTCCCATCTCTTTAAAGTTATACACAGGTAACAAAATTTGAAACATATTGATACAAGATTCAAGCTATGTCCTTTGGTGGTAAATATTCAAGAAAAATAGAGAATTGTATAAGAGGTATTAGAATACACTTATTTGCTACTTAATATTATAAACAAAAAAACACATTAAATATAGCTTTAAAATATGGAGTACTTATAGAAGAGTAAAACTATGATAATGAATAGTTTGTTATGGGGAACTAAAAAAACAATATCATGAAGAACAATTTGTTATCATAAACTTCAAACAGGTGAGAAAAAAAGAATTTCATGAAACGTATTGATAGAAGACATATAACATGTACCGTCCAAACAAAATAAACATGGAAAAACTTTCAGAATTTAAAAAATTAAAAAAAATCCTTCTTACAAGAAAAATAGAAAAAAAATTTACAGGGAGCTTCAAGTAGATGAGGGAAAAAGAATATCATGAATAGTTTGTTATGGGGAACTTAAAACAGCTGAGAAAAAAAGAATATCATGAAACATATTGATACAAGACAAAAAGTGAGATTGTAAAAGAACTATTAGAAAAACACACACACACACACACATATACAATGTGAGATGTATCTAAAAATCAATGCTTTGAAATATAGACAGATACATATACGCATAAATATATTGAAGACAAACATAATAATTGTATAAGAGGTATTGGAATAACACTTATTTTCTACTAAATATTATAGAAAAAAAGTGAATTGGAGAGGAGGGCCGGTGGTGGTGGAGCTAGTTGCCCTACTGCACAGAAGCAGAATGGTAAGCATTTGCTCACATGAGGTTTAATGCATCCTAGCATTGTTGTATGGTGAGACATATATGTACATGGTAAGCAGTCTATGTAATAGTTGTAGGAGGTATTGGAATAACATTTAAGAATCACACATAAATGATAGATCGCCAGAAACCTTTCGCTTGGGTATATGTAGGATCATGATGGGCCAAAAAGTGGCGATATGATGGGTATGTGTAGGGTATATGGCTAACAACCTTTTTTTTAACCCAAAATTGATGAAATGAAAAAGGTCTTAAAAGGAGACTCTTAGCTTTCCACCAATATAAATTATGCTCTACTTTGAATTTAATAAATAATTATTATTCATTTTCTATTTGAATTACGACTAAAGTCTTGATTGATAGGCTGATTGAAAAACATCTATAGCTTTCAAATGGTATCACATTTTTTGAATCTGAAAAATGTGTCACATTCTATGCTTCACATAACATAGGATTTAAAAAAATTGAATTTCATGATGTTTTGACCAAGTTAATGTGGTTAGACATACAAGTTTTTATATTTTTTAAAATTTGTAATAAAAAAAATCATAATTTATTATTTACTTAGGAAAAAATTACAAAAACATATGCATCACATTGGGACATGAGTCGTCTACTTATATCTAAAATATTATAAAAAAATATTATCATTTTATTGTGGTTAGGGTGGTCAGATAGACACCTACTTCTTACTTTTTCCCTGAAATTTAAGTACTATTGCATTGAAATTTCAAATTTTTACCAAATAGATTTTTTTTTAAAATAAGCTTAGTAGTTTAGAAACTACATTCAATTTTCTACAGATTCTATTCTTACATTTTTTTGAAATAATACAGATAACTTATTCAAATTTTTATGTCAAGTTTCCTAACTCTTATTTTTCTTAATTTTTCGCCACTTAAGGGCCTATTTTTTCCATGATGATCTTGTACATACCTACCTGCTTTTTTTTTTTTGCCTATTTATGTTTTTCTGTCATCTGTCATTTACCTTTGATTCTTTTTTGTTTTTCTAACAACTCTTCTACAATTATCACACATAAATGACTGATGACCGAAAACCTTTGGCCTATTTTCAATTTTTTTTGTTTATGTATGTTTTACTGGCTCTCTTAAAGTTCTATTTAATGTGGGTTTTTGATCATGTGCAATTTAGCTATGATTCTTAAGTGTTCTCCCAATAGCTCTTCTACGATTCCTCAAATGACAGATGATGAAAAATCCATTTTAAATAGTTCTAACTTTAACATATGGAGAATAGAAGGTGTAAACTATGACTATGAATAGTTTGTCATACAGAGATTGTGTTGTGCATAATGTATATAGCACCAAATATGCATAGAGATAACAAAAAACAATAACTAGAGGTTGAAAAAAATACACAAACCAAAATAAATTGAAAGCAGTTATCGCCCCTGTAACCCATCGCTATAATGGATATCCTTCGTTTGTTGGATTGCTGCCTATGCTAAGCGCCTACAGGGTACGCCACTGTAACAGTGCCCATTTTATACATTTCTTTGACCTGCGAGTTGCATCTGGTAATTGTTTTGGGTAGTCAATGGAAATATCCTTAATTTATTGTGATCTTCCATCGAATATCTTTCCTCCTTGAGTTTTTGAATGGTTACACATAGTCTCGGACCCCAAGTCGATCATAAGTGTCTTCAAATTCTTTTTTATCCATTTTTAGCATACGACCTTGTAGCATATTCCTTTGTTAAAGCGTAGCCTATTTTCAGATTGTTTTGTTTAGCATCACCAATATCCACCACTGGGAACATTGTACTTTTGTTTATAATGATGATGGAAATGGTTACATCTCTCAAAACAATCTCTCTCTGGTATGTTTTAATCTAGGAGATGAGAATTAGATGTTGTGTGGTATTTGAGAATTCTCTCTTTTTTTTGAATTTGTTGCTTGAGCCCTCATGGCTGCACTGTGCATCCCCTCCCCTTCTTCATAGTAAAGGGAACTTTTGGTAGCCATGTGTTCTTAGGAATTCAATTTTTACATTTGGAGATATCTTATCCTTTCCTGAGACTTTTAAAAATATTCTCCCAATTATATTATTTATTAGATAGCGAGATTCTCCTTGCATTGTGTAAGAGCATGCTATGTCGAATTTACTTGTCACATACACACTCTTGCCAAAATCCTCATCTCAAGTTTCATGTCTCTATTTGTTGCATATACTAATAAGGTATTAAACAATATTATTTTATATTGTAAACTTAGTTTTGGATTCGATGGTACCACCTTGAGAAATTCCACACTTGTAATGCGGTTTATAATGAGTAAACTTTGAGCTTGGTTAATGGAGTTCTTGATTGGCAGAAGCCCTTGACGTGTGTCGTCTCTTCCTTATCGTTAGGTAAATCCAATGGTAATTGTTACCCTGTTTCTTTTAATTGAATTATGGACTCTAGTTTTCTATGCCAGCTATAGTATCAAATATTTCTACTCTTTGTTAGAAAAGTTGAAGGAATTAGGTCTGTCTGGATTCGGGGGTTGAAGGTCGTCGATTTCTTGCATTGAATATGTGGGTCATTGTTTATGCATTCCTCCATGCCTTTTGTATTAAAATCTCATCATCATTGGAAATAGATAGTTAGGCTATGTGATTGAATGCGCTGCATAAAACTTTGAGATTTAAGACAACATTCTTGACATCATCCATCCTCAACCTATAATATCAATTTAATCTTCTGCTTGACTTCTTGGTGTCGCTCTCATTCCCTTGACTTGTTTTGTGCAATCCATCAATTGTGACTGTTTGTATTTCGGTCTTCTTACTCTCTCACATCATCTTTCTCTTTTCGGATTGGTTGAATTAAGACCAAAATTACTTTTCCCAACTCCAATGTAGCGATTTCAGAAATGTGCATCGAATCCTTCTTTGGCTTATTATGATTCTTATACACTAAATCTTCTACGGCACATTGTCCCTTTATGGCGGCAGTTTAGGTTTATTTTCTTTTAGTTTTATTTTATTTCGTGGTTTTATTTTTAGTTTATTTCATGGTTATATATATATCTTTGATAATTTGTTTAAATATTGTGTATGGTAAATATATATATGTATTTGCATATTTGTGTTTATACATTCACTATATTATATACGTGTGTATATATTTATAGGTATATAAATACATAAATGTATATTGTAAATATATATATATATATATATATATATATTTATTTGATCAAATATTTGTGTATTGTAAATATATATATATATATTTACATAATTATAAAAGGATATATTGAAATCATTTCTTTGTGGGTGAAAGTAGAAATTTAAATGATTAAGTAAACATTAATTAAAAAGCTAGGTGGAACCGTCTTGGCAATGTAAGCATGTCCACCCTTATTCTAGATTTGGCTACATTGTAAATTTAGTATGTATTCCGTGATTCCATTATTGGTCCAAGTCGTTTGTGCTTAGTAATAGGGATGGTTAGTGATTTGAGAATTGTTTAGGAAATTTTGTACAACCGTTATGTCATTCTTTGTTGATTTTATAATTGTTTAGGTTATTGTGTTCTTGTTTAGTTATGGAATT
>VDFB02136698.1:12612-81194 GCA_007258455.2 Sequoia sempervirens
TCATAAAATTAAATTACCATGTGAGGATGCTTTGCATTGCTCTAGTGCAGCTAGACCTATCTCTACATGCTCCAAATCAATCTACATCCAAGAGTAATAAAGTTGAAATTAGATGTAATACAATTAAAAATTATTTAATTCAATTCGATTTATAATTTATCATATTTAATTTGTACTATAAGTGGTTGTTGTGCATTCTCTAGTGTAGGACCTATCTCTACATGCTTAGCTACAAGACATGTCTCATACTATAAAAGAAAATGAATTTAACATGTATGAGCACATATATATTCAATTTTTAAATTTAATTTAAGTTATTCACAATGTATAATTTGTAATTGACTTTAAATATAATCAAGAATTTAAATTACCATATGAGGCTGCTCTGCATGTCCGGTTGAGGTGGTGTGACCTCATCAAAGCAGAAAGTGCCACCAACAAAGTCCTAAAAGGTCAAATTTAAAGCACATGTGTACTTGAATTAGGTTAAAATATATATTAAGTGTACCAATAGGGGTAAATTGAAATCTATTTAAAATACCAACAAATTATACACACATGTGTAGGATTTTTTTTTAAAACAACCTAAAATTCAAACATCTCCTGAATTTCCACCACATCAAATGTGTGTTTGATCCCCATTCTCATGGTTGTGTCAACCTACATACATAGACATAATGCTTATAATATTTACTTGTACATGCAAATTTTATATATAGAAAATTTAAAATACAAAACTTTAAGTATAGTTTTAAATAATTTACAATATACATGTACTTGCACCTCATACAAGACACTCAACAATGGAGGAGCACTCGAAAACCCCTCAAGTCGTACCGACGTGGAATTCGATTGACTCCCCTAAACAAACATAAATAGTTAAAACACATTCATGATTGAATTACAAATTAAAAATTCAAGTTAAAAAATTATTTCATATATTTAAAAAAATCAATTAAAATACCCCATAAGGGTTGTCAACTTGCACTGGTGTCAACACAAAAAACTTTATGAGTAGATGATGTCCCTATGGTCACCATTTACACCAAACAGTTTGATTGTTAAAACATTACAATTTTTTATATAAATGTTCATTAAAAACACATGTGCTTAAAAAAACATTATAAATTCAACATGTAAATGCATATTTATACCTGTATGAAAATATCTATAGGGTGATGCTCTATAGTAAGAAACTCAACATATGAACATATACTACTAGGTTCTCCACCAAAATCTTAACTTCCACTTGAAATGAGTGTAGCCTAATCAAGTCCATTGCATACCTGATGAAAACTAGTACATATACATGGGGTGTCGACACTCATGGAGTGGTACTAGGACCATCTACATACAATGCTCCTTTGTGGTCACAGTCTCTATCCCCAATTGTCATTGCAAAAGTCTTCTCATCAAGGTTGCTCAAAGATCCTAGTGTGGATACCACCTCATGATGATGAACATGTGTAGGAATGGTAGGAGTAGGAGGATCTACAAGAGGTTGGGCATGCGTGGGGCATCAGGGATCAACTCATGCCCCTAACCTTTTGTTGTGGCATGCTACCACCAACACCTTGAAATGATTTAAAATCAAAATAATTGGGATTTTTCCCCAAAAAAAACTCTATATATATTTTCCTGAAAAAGTATAAAGGGACCTCCAAATCAGAATGTGGTGGATGGTCAAATACCATCTACCATCACTCCCAAAAATTGGTAGACATTTGTAGATGTCTGCACCACCTCATCGATATTCTAGTTTTATTTGCAAGAATGGGTAGGTTAGTGACAGGGTCAACAAAATAAGGTGCAAGATGGGCTTTTGTTATTTTTAGGTCTAATTTTTTTTTGTAGGAGAGACCATCTAAATAAGATTTTCTTCTCTCTTCTTGCCATCATCAATGCCTATCTAAGTCCACATCAACGGATCTAACGACATCGATAACATTTTGCATCATAGATGCAAAATGCTTCAAGTGTGGTTGAATCAATTCTTCATTTTCAATAGCATTTATTTAATCCTAAATGGATCTAACATTGTCATTGATCTATTCTCACAAGTGAGCCTCATCAGATCTAGGGGGTGGAGATGGGATGTTATGAGGTGGAGGGGGTGGAGGGGGAGAGGGAGGTGGAGGGGGCTGAGGAGGTGTATTAAGGATATCATCAATATCAAATTGATCCATGATATATAAGTGAACCTACTTTAAATTATACAAAATTAACAAACAAGTACAAAATTACAAGAAATAGTTAAATTTTAAACGTACATGAATTTGTTTAAATAGGATACATTATATACATACATCATTCAACTTAAACATGCACATACAAATTTCAAAATTTAAGATACATGTTTAAAATAAAAAATAGGATGTACAATGCATACATACATAATTCAACTTGTCCATGTACATAGAAATTTTAAAATTTAAGATCTAACTATGTAATTTTAATACATGTACATACTAAAAAAAAAACTTATAACATACACAAAAATATCATTTATGTCTAAGGCATGTAAATGAAAAAATAAATAAAGTTGTTAATGTGATGTGAAATCTCATTAAAATTTACATTAATTTATGAGGAGAAATTATGATGGCTTAAGGCGTCCATGTAGGATGGATTAAGAGGTCATAATGGAATGGCTTAAGAGGATCTATGAATTAAGGTCCTAGGAGAAAATGATGGCTTAACAAGATAAAATTTGGTGAAGTTTCCCAAGGAAACCAAATTTCATTAAGCTAAATATATACTATTTTAAAAATGTATATTTAGGACGTAATTTTAATAACATATGGTGGCTTAAGGGGTCCTAAGTATCTAGTTTTAAAGGGGTCTATGGCTTAACTATCCTAGGAAAAAATGATGGCTTTAGGATTTAGGGTTTAGGGTTTAATCCTGTTAAACCATTTAATATAAATGACCTAATTGGATACAAATGAAAAAATCCCTAAGACTCATTTATGTCTAAAGCATGTTGCAAATGAAAAAATAAATATTTTTTAATGTGATGTGAAATCTCATTAAAAATTACATTAAACTAGGAGAAACTATGATGGCTTAAGAGGTTCTCATAGGATGGCTTAAGGAGGTCTATGAATTAAGGTCCTAGGAAAAAATGATAGCTTAAGGGAATAAAATTTGGTGAATTTTCCCAAGGCAACCGAATTTCATTAAGTTAAATATATAAAGTAAGGAGTTGTTCTGATTCAAATATCTATATAAAAATTAATCATGATAAAATTGTGATAGTAGTTTTTTTATGTTGATGATCATGTTATGATCAATATTGAAGCCAAATAAATTCATTAATCATGTGCATTATTGCTTGATATATTTTTTTTGACAAATTAAAAATGTTATATATATGTATCACAAACTAGGTATATCAAAACAATTCTAAAAAAAGGTTCAAAATGTGTGAATGTAATCCATCATCTACACCTCTAAAAATTAGAATTGAAAAAAAACACCAATTAAAAAGTCAATACAATATTAATTAATAGATTATTTAATATATTTCTTACTAAATGTGTGCCTCAACATTATACTGTTAATTTTTTTGTCTTATCATCAAATGAAAACCCCAACATCAAAATTCAATAACATCATTGTGTTTTCACCATCGTCACTATTTTTCTTAGGTCTTAATAAAGTGTTGTGGCTCTCTATTGCATCTCATTATATCTCTTTGTTTTCCTTTCTAGAATAGAATTGTCTCCTCTCCTCTCACCATCATTGATGCATGTCTAAGTCCACATCAATGGACCTAACAACATCAACAACGTTTTGCATATTAGATATAAAACGCCTCAAATGTGGTGGAATCACTTCTTCATTTTGAATAGCATTGATTTTCTCTTGAATGGATCTAACATTATCATTGATCTATGCTCACAAGCAAGCCTCATCAGATCAAGGTGGTGGAGGTGGGGGGTTATGAGGTGGAGGGGGTGGAGGGGGAGGTGGAGGTGTTGGTGGAGGGGGTGGAGATGGAGGTCATGGAGGTGAAGGGGGCTGAGGATGTGGATTAATGATATCATCAATATAAAATTGATCCATGATATATATAAGTGAACCTACATTAAATAAATGTAAGATAAATGCTTAAAAATCCCCTTAAACCATTCAATATAAATGACCTAATTGAATACAAATGAAAAAATGTGTAAGGCTCATTTATCTCTAAGGCATGTAAATGAAAAAAAAAAAATTGTTAATGTGATGTGAAATCTCATTAAAAATTACATTAAATTAGGAGAAATTATGATGGCTTAAGGGGATCTAGGAATTAAGGTCTTAGGAAAAACTGATGGCTTAAGGGGATAAAATTTGGTGAAGTTTCTCAAGGAAAACAAATTTCATTAAGGTCCTAGGAAAAAATGATGGCTTTAGGGTTTATGTCTTAGGGTTTAGGGTAATAGTATGGCTTAAGTGGATCTATGAAGTAAGGTCCTATGATAAAACATTTGATGGATTAAGGGGATAAGATTTGGTGAAGTGCAAGATAGTGCTTCTAGATTTAACTAATTATTTTTACATCAATTTCAAACTAAATACATGATAAATAATGAAGCACTATCTTTCTCAACTCTATGTGTTTACTATAAGTTAATATTTTAAAGGGTTATCAAAAGGTTGCAATGTTCTATAAAATTCTTATTGTTTGAGCTAGTCATGATATAACTACAATGTTAGTTGCATTTTGAAACATAAAAGGCTTCCAAAGTGGGTTCCTTCCAAATACCTTACACCATTTATTAGGGGAAGGTAGAGTAGGAAGTTAAAACATAACAAGCTTTGCAATAACCACAATTGGAACTTATCATTGAAGAATTTGACAATGTGTTCAATGAAAGTTATGGTTTTTAATTACTTTACCTATCACTTTGGGATCCATCATGCCTAATATTATGTTTTGTACGTAATGTATAGTGCTACATTCTCGCTATATTAAAACCCACTTTTTAAAATTTAGGATAGTATCTATGGTCTACCCTTGAATTTATAGAAATTCCTATATTTAAAGAAAATCAATTATTGAGTTAAAGTTATGTAACGCCTGGCCATGTAAACCCGTATAAATGCACAAAGCAAACAATTTTTTTTTTTTTTTTTAAACATTACAATTGAGCATACAAGAAACATTAACCATAAACATATAACACATTACATTAATACACTTAGTTCTCTGGGGCACACAAGGTTACTTCACAAACAACTAACAACGAAACAAAGATAACAACAACACAATTCACTACTTATAGCTATATTCAATGATCACACAAGCTACAAGAAAAGATAGAAGTGATTTACTGACTTTGGCAATAGAGCCCACTTACTTAGGGTCAGCTTAACATACCTCTTTACATTCTATTTTTATCAACAATTCCCTTGCTCCCAATGCCTATACCCTAAGGTCTACATGACTTGGCACAATATATGAGATGCATAGTTAGCATTACGATCACCAGAGAAACTATATATAAATCAATGGTAGTTTTAATGCTATCGTAAAAGATGACAAGACTCAAACAAGACTCCGAAGAATAGTCCTAGGGGCCCAACCTAATGCCTCGGGAGCTCATCACTCGATGGCCTTGCCTACGTATATAATTCGCAGAGGCACCATAGTTCGACAACTTGAGCTGCTCCAACTCATTGACTGACCAACCAAGGGTTCACTCATAAGACATTCAAGGAGGAAACTATTCCAACACAAAGTAACACAACACCACAATTACACGCTAAACTCAAACCTCTAATCATAAGTATAATGTGACCCATACAAAATTACATACTAGAAGAGTGGGTATGCAACCCTTTCTAGGGTCCATCACCCCAGACAGTTTCTTAGGCGGCTGCCACCCACTTAGGTGAAGCCGAAGACTGAAGAACTAGGTAAGCATATTCTTGCAACAACAAAATAAAAATAGCCTACTCAAATGTTTATTCATACTTGCACAAGAAAGGTCACAAGGCATAACAACAGTAGCCATTAACGACTCGCATTCACAATTGGAATACCAACCACTCGAACAATCAAGTCAATCATACTCACAAGAGTTTAAAAAGTAACTATCCCTATAAAGGACTTATGAATCAATGGTAAAAAGAATGCAAGGAAAAATAATCATTCAAGAAATTATCTAAATTCATTTACTTGCATTGGCCTTCTCATTTATCTAAATGTAAGTTGATCAAAATCAATCATTCAATTGTTTGGGTAAGTATGAATACAATCCAAGCATTAGTCATGAAGATTTAAAAAAAAAAATAACAATTATATTCTATTTATTTATTTCTTGGTTCACCATTTGACTTCCACATAATAAGAGATCATTTAAGTCACACATAAACTCCTCATATGTCACCTAAAGTCACATAACACCACAATTGCAAGGACTACCATAATGACATTTATACTAAAATAGTCCACATTTATTTTTGATTTACAAAAGTAATCTTAATTCCTTATTTCATCAATTCCATAACTAAACAAGAACACAATAACCTAAACAATTATAAAATCAACAAAGAATGACATAACGGTTGTACAAAATTTCCTAAACAATTCTCAAATCACTAACCATCCCTATTACTAAGCACAAATGACTTGGACCAATAATGGAATCAAGGAATACATGCTAAATTTACAATGTAGCCAAATCTAGAATAAGGGTGGACATGCTTACATTGCCAAGACGGTTCCACCTAGCTTTTTAATTAATGTTTACTTAATCATTTAAATTTCTACTTTCACCCACAAAGAAATGATTTCAATATATCCTTTTATAATTATGTAAATATATATATATATATTTACAATACACAAATATTTGATCAAATAAATATATACACATCGCATATATAATAGTAAATGTATAAACAAATATGTAAATACATATATGCTATTTATAATACACAATATTTAAAAACAAATTCATCAATGATATATATATAACCATGAAATAAACTAAAAATGAAAACCACGGAATAAAATAAAACTAAAGAAAATAAACCTAAAATGTTTCTCGGCCATAAAAGGGACAATGTGCCAGAGAAGATTTAGTGCGTAAGAATCTATAATGCTTCCAGCAAGGATTCGATGCACATTTCTGAAATCGCTACATTGGAGTTGGGAAAAGTAATTTTGGTCTTAATTCAACCAATCCGAAAAGAGAAAGATGATGTGAGAGAGTAAGAAGACCGAAATACAAACAGTCACAATTGATGGATTGCACAAAACAAGTCAAGGGAATGAGAGCGACACCAAGAAGTCAAGCAGAAGATTAAATTGATATTATAGGTTGAGGATGGATGATGTCAAGAATGTTGTCTTAAATCTCAAAGTTTTATGCAGCGCATTCAATCACATAGCCTAACTATCTATTTCCAATGATGATGAGATTTTAATACAAAAGGCATGGAGGAATGCATAAACAATGACCCACATATTCAATGCAAGAAATCGACGACCTTCAACCCCCGAATCCAGACAGACCTAATTCCTTCAACTTTTCTAACAAAGAGTAGAAATATTTGATACTATAGCTGGCATAGAAAACTAGAGTCCATAATTCAATTAAAAGAAACAGGGTAACAATTACCATTGGATTTACCTAACGATAAGGAAGAGACGACACAATGCTGAAGGGTTTCCAAGCACCGAAGAACTCCATTAACTAAGCTCAAAGCGACGATTATAAACTGCATTACAGGTGGAATTTCGAAGGTGGTACCCATCGAACTGAAACTAAGTTTACACGATAAAATATTAAGCGCAATACCTTATAAGTATATGCAACAGATAGAGACATGAAACTTTGAGATGAGGATTTTGGCAAGAGGTGTAGGAGACAAGTAAATTCTGACATAGCATGCGCCATACAATGCAAGGAGAATTGGCTATCCAATAAATATAATTAAGAATATTCTTAAAAAAGTCTGGTCAGCTGATAAGATGTCTCCAACAGAAAAATCAAATTCCTAAGAACACATGGCTACCAAAAGTTCCTACTATGGAAGAAGGGAGGGGGACGCACAGGTGTAGCCAAGGAGGCTCAAGCAACAAATTCAAAGAAAAGAGAGAATTCTCAAATACCACACAACATCGAATTTCATCTCCGAGATTGTCACCAGAGAGATTGTTTTTGAGAGATGCGAACCATTTCCATCATTTTAAAACAGGTACAATGTTCTAGTGGTGGATATTGGTGATGCTAAAACAAACAATCTGGAAAATAGGCCACGCTTTAACAAAGGAATATGCTGCTGCTGGTCGTATGCTGAAAATGGATGAAAAAAGAATTTGAAGATTAACTTCTATGATCGACTTGGGGTCTGGAGACTATGTGTGAACCATTCAAAAGTCCAGGGAGGTAAGATATTCGATGGAAGATCACAATAAATTAAGGATATTTCCATTGACTACCCAAAAAAATTACCAGATGCAACTCGCAGGTCAAAGAAATGTATAAAATGGGCACTGTTACAGTGGCGTACCCTGTAGGCGCTTAGCATAGGCAGCAATCCAACAAACGAAGGATATCCATTACAGCGATGGGTACACATGCATAAATGGAACCTTGGCAAGTACGGAAAAAGAACTTCGAGTGAAGACAACTACCAGTAGTTAAAATATAAAGCACCAGCAAAATACATCACCCTACGAAGAGTCAGCCAACTAACGCATAAAGTCTGGAGATCACAAACGGCCAAAGGTGATGGGTGTGACATTAGGGAAGCACGTTGACAAACTGGCTAATTAAGGAATGATTGATGGCTGGAGTGCATGAAAAATGAGTTTGAATAAACCCTCGAGTAAATTTCAAGAAAAGGTAGTTACAATACCAACTATGATACATCTGGTACTAACTAATGCTGTCAAGAAAATTAACACAGGAAAAAAAACTGAGTGCAAGACAACAACCATAGACAGGAACACAAATCCCATTTCGTTCATTGACTAGATAATGACAGTACTGAATTAGAACGAAATAAAATGAAACAAAAGTGACCAAACTGCGTACCGTCATGGAGATTGGAGTCTGACCACCTCAAAGCCTCCAACGAAGAGCATGTAAAAGAAGTCCGATGTCTTTCCCCTGAAAGAGTTCTCTTCAAGAAGTTGGCAGTATCGGTCCAAATCCATTTTTCCAAAGTAGAAGAAATTTTTGATAAAACGCCAGAGCTCCCCTTTAAATAAAGATGATAGGGTGAAATTATATCGAGGGAGCATCCAATGGTAGTGACGATTGCTGCTGTCTGATATGAGCCCGTAATCACAGGCATTTGCTTGTACCCCTCTTCTACTACTTGCCCCTAGGAAGCCCAAAGGATTTCGGTTTTCTTAGTTTCTTCTTTTTCTTTTTCTTTTCTTTTTCTTTTTTTTTTTCTTTTTACAATAAAAAAGCGAACCATGCATTGGTTCCTTTTCTGCTTTAACAGCACACACATTAACTAAAATAAATAAATAAATAAATAAATTTAAACTCAATTTCTATTCTCCAAATGTCCCCAAAAGATAATATCTTCAGCTTTTCTGATTTAATTTGCTTTAAAAAGATAATTTCTAATTATCACCACATTTTTCTAAAATTCAACTAAAACAAGCTTTTAGAAATTTAAATAGCTTTTGATTACATATAATTAAAATTCAATACCTACTAAATCATAATTAATCAATAAACAAAAATGACATTAATAAATCTTATAAAATCACAATAATTAAATAACCTCAAAATAACACTAATTAATTCCAAAAAGAATAAAAATTAAATTAAATCACAACTAACCATAAATTAAATAAATTAAATCAAATAAAGGCCAGGACAAGGTCAACACATGACACTACAAAACTCCTAACGATGTGAAGGACTTGGGACAGAGATACTTCCTTTTTACAACGTCGTACCCGTTGAGTTAATTTTGTGCTCGCCCCGAATCGAGGCTTTTAATCCTGTAATTCATCATACTCACTAAAGCTCCATCAGAACTTTTGGTTCCATCTTCCTCCTCAGATTCTTTAGCCAGATTACCTACACATCCAAGGTGAGAGTGTAGGGACACTACATGTTAAATAACATTGGGGTACTTCATTTTGAGTGTGATCACAACTAGAACCTGAAAATGTTGAAGCTTGGGTGGCCCTTAGAATAATGGACTTGCAAGTTAGTGAAAAAGGTAGTGTTCATGAAGGAATGGAAAATATGCGTAGAGCCCTTGAATTATACCTATATTGTGCAATGCCATTGAATCGTTAGCAAACCATTTTTTCTTTGTAAGACAATATTTTCTAAACAATTGGTTGAGATAGCTCTTGTTTCAGCTAACCACCCTCTCATGAAATCTCATTCATATTATAATATTGCACATTCTTATCATGAGAAGCCTTCATCCCCCCTTCCATGAGAAGCCTCTCTTGAAATTTTTTGGGCATTAACATCCCTAAGAAGAGGAAGGTGGTTTTTAACTTCCTCATATCTTCCCTTATAGATGTCGTTATTTTGTAGGAAACTAGGTTGTTTGATGATTATACTTTTGTTCTTCTTTCTTTAATAGGAAGGCTCTAGTCTATAGATTAGTCTACTACTCAATGCATCAAGTGGTATTTACATATTATGAAATATTTATGTAGGAACATCCCTAAGTAGTGTGACCTAATCTTGCATCATTTTAGAAAAGTGATCTTAGTTTCATTATTTATTTTTTATTAGTTTATAGTTACCAATTTGTGGTATAGAAATTTATTTCATTTCACCATAATTTGAAATTGGCTTTTCAATTTTGAGCATAGCTTGAGTTAGTGTTAAGAATACACCATGCTAATGTTTGAAGTGATTCAGATGAGGAAACAATTATAAATTCTTGAATGTTTATGGGTGGAAAATTTTGCACATTTACATTTTATTTTTATTTTGGAAAGTTATTGAGAGTTCATGCCAAAAAATGAATATTGATTGGTTTGATTCCAATTTCCTTGTGAGTTTTTAAAACCTAAATCATAAAGGAGGTTCAAGGATTACTCCGATGGAAAACTAGATATGCATGCTAATATGTTAGAGAGTAGGTATTAATATGCAAATGAAATATAATTTTTCAGAAATTGAAATATTAAAGCATATAGATTTAAAACATAAAGAAATTCAACTAAATTTTTTCCATTTTAAAATATTCAAACAATTAGATTTAAAACATAAAGAAATGCAACTAATTTTTTTTTTTTTTAAAATATTCAAGAATTTAGATTTAAACACAAAAGTAATGCACTAAACCCCTAAAAATTCTCTTTTGGTTTTCAAAGGAAATTTTTTTGTTTGATTTTAATTTAGGGCTGAAAGGTAAGTTTTTGGTTTTGAAAGGTAATTTTTTTTTGGTTTGGATTAGGTTTAGGGTTGATTTTAATGTTTGATTTCAATTTAAGGTTTATTTTTTTGTTTGATTTCAATTAGTGATGGTTTCATTGATTTTTTTTGGTTTCATTTCAAATAATGAGGGTTTCATTTCTTTTCAGGTGGATTGAAATAAAAAAAACACAATACAAATACAAAAAATGTAAAAAAAGCCTAGATTCATAACTAATAATCAAAAAAAAAAAATGCATAGAAAATGGTGCTAGGACTTACCTAGAAGCCACTGTTGTCATTGCTTAACTGGGATATTGAAGTGCTACAAAAAAAAATAAGGCCGCATTGGTTTTTTTTTAAACAATAAATACCTTTAGGAAACGAAATCCCGATTTTTAGAAAATGGGGTCTTGATTCGTAGAAATCGGTATCTTGTTTCCTTCGAGATGGTTCGACACACTAAAACTAAATGAGATCTTGATTTTTAAAAAGCAATATCCCATTTTAATTTTAGGCTCAGGATCTTGAAGCTAAATGGGCTTCCAATTATTAAAAATCGAGATCCCATTTCATTGAGCCTAATTTTGGCATTTTTTCTAAGGCTGAAAATTCCACCTTAAGTGGATTCATCTTCATGCTTTTACCCTAATGATAACTTTGACAACTTTGAAAATTTTGAAAACTTTGACAATTTAACTCCTTTGATAGATCTTCAATCCTTCTTCAACCTAAGATCTACAGACACACAAGAGGGAAAAATTGTGTATTTTTGGTGAATGGGGATTTGCCTTTTTCAAACCCTATTTTGGTAATTAAACCTTGAATTGAAACAATCAAACATGAAAGGAATGATGAATGAAAAAGTGTTATGTTCCAACTCACCAAACCCTTGATTTGAAACCCTTCAATGATTGAAACTTATTAGATCTCTCCAATGTATTGATCGTGCATGAAGTGGCTTGATTGATGATGTGATCTTGATACTTGAATCTTGATTTGAATGATTGAAACCTACATCACAATGTTAGCTCCAAAACCATACATGATGCTCAAGAGAACTTGAATACTACAACAAATTCTTGAGAAATATGCTCTTGAACACCTTTGAGAATAATCTTTGCTATAATTTTTTCTCTCATGAATTTCTAGGATTTGAATTGATGAAAAAACCTTGCTTTTATAGGAAATTTAGGACCTTAATATGCCACAAAAAACATGTTTAAAATTTGAATTTGTGATCTTAAATGGGATCCATTCACCCAAGGGTGAATGGGTCTTCACCTAAATTATTAGGACTTATTCATTTTGGGGTTATAAAAATGATAATTGCATTAATTAAATCATGATCCCCCTTTTAGAAATTGCAATTAATTAGGCTTGTAAATATAAAATAGGGCCAATTAGAGGCTTAATTAAGTCCAATTAATTAAGGGACCTAAAAATAGTGTAAAAATGTAAACCTGGATTACATTTTTTGGCACTACATTTAGCCCCCACTTTAGTGAGAGGATGAGCCCTACATCAAACTCACACTAAAGTACAAAAAAAAGCGTCAAAAGAGGTCTAATTGTAAAATCGTTGGAAAGGTAAGACAACAAAGGTCAAGGAGGATGATTAGGCCCCCAAGATCTAAGATCTCACAACAAACCAACAAAGGAACAAAGAGACACATACCTCTATTAAATATGTAGTAGCAAGACAAGATAAACACACATACAATGCCAAAATTAGAGAGAAGAGAAAGAGAGGGGAGTGATGGAACCTGCAATTTTTTTTTATGTTCCATCTAAAAATATTGTCACATTTTGAATATTGGGTTTGTATCTAAAGGCTTAGGGCTTTGCTTCTCATCACTGTTGAAGGGTTTTTGTGTTAGCTTGGAATCCTTCCTTAAGAAACCCTTAGTTCTAAATGCTTGCAAGGTTCTAATTTATCATTGACCTTCTATTGCCCATTGTCGATCACATTAAAACATCTCATGTCATTAACAATCATGGAGTAACCGGTACCTCATGCCTAGGTCTCTGTTTCTTATTTTTTATGAGGTTGAGTAAAGAGACTTTTTGGCCTTTACATCCTTTGCATTTTATGACTTAGGAAATTTTGAGCCCCTTTTCTCGTGTCATCCTAGAGGGCCCCCTTCAATAGAACAACTTATGGGCACATGCTTAAAAATTTTCACTTAAGTCTCGTCGGCCACCTCTCTTTATCACTCATCACAAATTGCTTTTGGAGTGTATGTTTTGAATCAACGATGGGTGACACTCTTGCCTCTCCTTATAGTGTTGATTTTTTCTTATCACTAATGGCTTTTGAGCCTTGAATATTGTATTAGTGATTAGTGATGACCTCTAGGCCTATTATGTTTCCTTCATCGCTCATCGCAGATGGCTATGTAATGGCAAGTCTTCAAATAGCGATGAGCGATATGTTGTATCTCTTGTGCTTCACGTATTGCAGATGGGTTTTGAATGATAAGTTATGTATTAGCAATACGTGATCCAAGTGTTCAATGTAATTGTGGGGATCTCTCATAGCTAATTGCTTACAAAATATATGAGGAGAATTAGCGATGAGCGATGGCCCTGGTGTTTTTATATTTCCTTTTATCACTCATTGTAGATTCATTCCAAAGCTTAACTTTCAAAATAGTGATGAGTGATGGAGTCGCCCGTTCAACTTTCTCTTGCTAATTTGAATTGATCTTTTGAGAGATGTCTTTTGCATCATGGATTAGTTATGTGAGATGGGAAGGTAAATGTGATCGAGGATGGGCCATACATTCAAGGGATAAGATTTCATCTCTTGGATGCTTGCATCATTGATAGAACTGGTGAAGAATGAGATGTATCAGCGATAGGTAACGACTATTGAATGAAAAGGAAATGTGGCAGTGTCCTGAGGACATCGTATAAATCAAAGGAGAAAGTGGTGGGACGAGTGGATAATTTTTTATGTGTTTTTAAAGCAATATGATCCAATGGGCTGAAATTCATCATGATAATACTCTCATTGCTGATTGAACCCTAGAATTTTGGGCGGGTCCGCGATGAGTGATGGAGTGTATAAGGAAATGTTCTCTTCAAACTCTGGTTTTGTCTACTTTGTTGATATTAATGAAGGGGCACAGATTGAGTTGGTGATGCATCATAATTGTCAGATCAAATATGATTAATGAAGATTAAGGGAAAAAGTGGCAACATTTGAGGTGGCATCATTGATTTCTTGGAACAAGTTACTAAAGGCCAAAAAATGATGCTCATGATCACCATGGATGAAGTCTAAAATCCTCAAAGATCGATAGCCTAGATTCAAAGCTGATCTACTAAGTTATCAATTCTCTCGCACAAGGAGTTCTTAAATCATTAATTGTTGCATGCTTCAAATCATCTATTTAATGTAGATTGCTTGCGGTTCGTTTTCACTATTTTTCAGTCTACAGAGAATGTGAGGTGTGGGTTATTGAAGAAGTGTGTGAGTGTTAATTTTCCCTGAGCTAAAAAAGTGAATGTTCTTGTCCAGGGTGAGTTAGTCTTTAATTGGGCCCTTTGTCATTTAGGCTCTAGTTCACCTAGGAATTCCTTTTTCTAGGATTGGTTGTGATTGTTAGGGTTTGTGGGTGTGTTTCATTGCAAATTTGATTTAGAGGCTTTTGAAGTTGTCATTTTTTGCTCAATTTAGATTTTCTAGTTTTCACCCTTTATTCTGCAAGATAGGAAAGTATGGTGTGCCAATTCAGCCAGCTAGGAGGTCTAGCCGGCTTAATGTGTTTTAGTGTTACGAGGATATGTTTGTAACTAAGCAAGAAGTCTTGGCAATGCCTAAGGTTTCAAAGAGTAAGAGGAGGGCCCGTGGTCATAAGAAGAAAATATTTTTCCAAAGTACTTACAACCTAAGGAATAGGACCATTTCAGAAGAATTGGTCAAGTTTAAGAGAAAGGAGCCGACTAAGCCCCCAAAGAAGGCCAAGAAAAGAGACAAGAGTCATAAGGCCTGCTTGGGAAAACATAATTCTCCCATTGTGCTCTTTGATAGTCCTTTAGATGTTGGAGGTGATACTGACTTAGGATATGACTAGTATCTTCACTCTCTAGTGCCATATGAAAGCTCTGATGAGGGCGTGGTGATGGTTCCTCCAATTTTTTCATGAACAAGGAGTGGTCAATCATACTTTGATGTTGACAACTCAAAATAAAGTCTTCTCCTTGTTTTTATTTTTTATCATACCATGGTCTTTGCATGGGAAGCGTTCTTTTCAACGTGCTCATGGTTTTGGTCTTTTACTCTTCCATGTTGATGTGGAAGTCTTCCGACTAGTATGTTACATAATCTTTTGTTTGACGTGGACATGGCAGTAACAAATAATGGTACCATGTACATGATTTTTGTCTTTTTCCTTCCCTTGCTTTCAAATGATTACATAAAACCACCTAGGGAGTTTCTCAAAATCGATTGAAATTAAGTTTTGAAATGAAATGAAATGTGATTGTAACTCAGTCGAATGCTTTTTGCTCCCCTATTTATAAAGGGGGATTTCATGGATGGAATAGAGAGTTCATAAAATTTTGAGTCTAAGGGTATGTGCAAGATCATGATGGAAAAAATAGACCCTTAAGTGGTGAAAAATTTAGAAAAATCAGAGTTAGGCAACTTGATGTAAAAATTTGAATAAGTTATCTATATTATTTCAAAAATATGTAAAAATAGAATCTATAGAAAATTGAATGTAGTTTCTAAACTATTAGGTTTATTTAAAAAAAAAAACTAGTTGGTGAAAATTTGAAATTTCAATGCAGTAATACTTAAATTTCAGGGAAAAAATAAGAAGTGTTTTTCTGACCACCCTAACCACAATAAAATGATAATATTTTTTTATAAGATTTTAGATATCAGTAGAGGAATCATGTCCTGATGTGATGCATATTTTTTGTATCAATTTTTTCTAAAGAAGAATTAATTACGATTTTTTATTACAACTTTTAAAAAATATAAATATAAAAATCATATGTCTAGATCCACATCTTTTAACTCTCAATAAAACTTCACAAGAAATTCATTTTTCTTAATCCCATAAGATGGGGTTATTTAATGCGCATTACCATGTTTCCTGGATTCAAAAAACGCGGATACACCGCTTGAAAGTTTATAGATGTTTTTTAATTAGCCCATCAAATCAAGACTTGGGGTCAGAATTCAACAGAAAAATGAATAATAATTATTTATTAAATTCAAAGTAAATCATAATTTATATTGTTGGAAAGCTGAGAATCTCCTTTAAAAACCCTTTTCATTTCATCAATTTTGGGTAAAAAAAAAGTTGTCAGCCACATACCCTACACATACCCATCATGATCCTACACATACCCCTAAGAAAGTTCTAGGTAAAGGCTATGCTCAAAGAGTAGTAGAATGTAAATAGATAAGTTGATGAATATATCAGAAGCAAGTCTAGGCTATGAGTCATAATGTATGTTGATCTTCAAATGGTTTTACAAAGTAATATCAGTAATGAAAAAAATTAATGGTTCTAAAACATGTGCTCTCCTATTTATTTTCCTTGCAAATTATGAATGAGATTGTTAATTATAATTTCATCTGTCTTCTATCATTTGCACTAAATGAATGGGTTTATTTATGCTTCAATTCAATGAGTTTATTTAATGCTAAAATAGGGTCATTGGTTTGTGGGAAAAGGATATAGGATTTGGTAAGGAAGCAGTGTTTTAAAATGCAGTGAGTTGGATGCCACAAAGTAGCATGCCAATAATCCCATGATTACTGATTTTAAATTATAGTTGTATTACTAATTGATTACAAACTATGACTCCATTGTTCCCTTAGACAAGGCACTAGTCTTTTCATTAGCTTATCTTGTGATTGACTGAGCTAGTGTTGAACTTGGCTAGATATTTGGAATGGGAATTAATTCATAAAATACTTTAAATTATACCATACCAACCTTCAGTAGTACCGTATTCCCTACAATAAATAGCAATTTTATAAGAGGTCTTCCAAGACTTTGATGATATTTTTTTATTTGTGTTGCCTAATGAATACACCTGTGTATGGAAATTATCTTGATCAAGTCAGGATATTATGAGCATAAATAGGATTACCCTCTTGGGTTTCACAAATCCTGAAGAGAAGAAGTGGGGTTTTTAATGCTTCACTTAGCTGTTGGCCAATCCTTGCCCTTACTAATAATTGAGTTTTGGCGGATTCATAGGTAAGGGATGAGATTAAGTTTTGTTCATAAAAAATAACCAATAGGGTGAGGGGATGGATCAAGCCTTGACTGTTTGTCCAATTGATATGGATCAAGCCTTGGTATTTTTTCCAAAAAAACATTTACATCTAGAAACTTGTTGTCCACTATGCAAACAAAATGCACTCACATGGGCTAGTGAAATTTGTTGTCCACTAGGTGAGCCCCAAAAATTTTCTAATGGGAAGTCATGCCAAGTCTAGGCTCCCATTGTACTAACTATACCAAGTTTATACCTCTTGATAACTTTGATAAGGTGCCCCAAAAATGGTCACAAGGCTAGCAAGCTACGTTATGCTAGGAACACATAAGAAAGGCTCCACTAGGAAGCAACTTGTGTTATGCTTGGTGGCCTTGATATATGCAATAGGATATTCAAAGGGGTCTTTTTAAGTTCATGAAAGGTCTCACCTTAGGGAACATTGTGCCTAATGTCTCCAAGAGTGGACTAGTCGAGGGTAAGAGATCACAACTTAGGGCATACAATTCATAGCATCACCCCTAAGAGGACTATCATATGCCAAGAAAGGTCGCAATATTGAAGGAAATAAAACCCAATGACACCACCAAGAAGATACATCATGTGAAGTAAGAGGACTCCACTTTGAAACAAACAATGAGTGAGGACACACATACCCCCACTTTAAATAAATTTCTAAACACCATGCTATGAGCAACTACTTTAAAGTAGAATATGATAAATGCTAATACATGATAGCTTTATTCGAAACTGATCCCTATGTAAACATATGTTTCCCCCCATATTAAATTCTAAGATAACACATAAGGGATGCATGGATCTAGGTTCAACATATGTCTTTGCTATAGTGATATAATCGAGCTTGGAATCATCATCATTCCCCAAATAACTCATGGAACAATGAGAACAAAGGAAGAATGACACATAGAGAGAGAACATAAAGAAGCTTATGGGTCAACATGGAAGACACTTGAAAGTCTTGATGCCTTGTGTCATACCCAAAAGGAAAACACAAGACAAAGATAAAGGTTATGATAGATAGAAGAATGTAGATACAAATAGAAGAATGCCATGAAATATTTGCTTCCTTTGTATCCTTGCACCAATGGAGTGACAAGGTTCATCCAAGGTAGGCTCAAAAACATATAAAGACATGTCAAGCAACATTGTAGAGGGGATCACATTACACACATGCAATCATAAAGGACACAAAGAGAAGACTAGTATGGCACATACGAGTCAACCTATAGCAGGTCATCCACATCCTGATCTTGTTCATCATATACGAAAGGTATACAACTAGCCAAAGGGATAATGACAAGTGCCAAAATAAGACAAGGTTACCAAAATCCTTGCCCCCACTAAGAGAAGGACAAGGATGAGCTGAGATGGGTGATGAGAATGGGCTCCTTGCAATATTGAAATGATTCAAGCACTAAATGTAAAACATACAATAGTGAGTATACTATGATACTACAACTATCACATGGAAAGGAGCAAATCAGTTCATTGCTATTAAGGGATTATGTATACACTTAAAAATGACCTAGGCCTGTAAGCTCTATTTTACCACTTTCGTCCTAGCATAATCATGACATTTAATTATGTCCTTGGTCCACTTCCTACTATTAATTAAATAATTTATAATTGTTTAATTAATTCATTTCTCTTTTATTCTTCATGATTATTAAATAAATAAGTTTTATTTATTTATTCAATACATCATTAATTGTCTATTGTCTTCTTATAATTAAATAAATTTATTAATTTATTTAATTATCTTTATTCATTTATTCTTCCTGATTATTAAATAAATGAATTTTATTTATTTATTTAATATGTCACTAATTCTCATAATTAAATGAATTTATTAATTTATTTAATTATTGGTCACAATATCTAAATTAAATAATTATCTTTAATTATTTAATTGCTTAATTTAACATTTCTCTCATTTTAAATAAATGAAATATTTAAAATGATTTTGTTTTATTAACTATCACTTCATTTTAGTAAATAATCTGAAAAAGATTATTTATCGTCACACAAAATCTATATTTTGAATTAATTTAATTCAAAATGGTAATCTTCTTCCAAAAATTAAGTAATTGAGCAAATTCTTGATTTTCCAAATTTGCTTTTCAGTTCAACTCTTATCTTATTTATTTTTTGAATCTTACAAATCAAGCAATCTTTATCTTCTTGATTTTCAAAAATCTTTATCTTTTTGACTAACTGTCAGATTTATTCTCAACCGCCGATTTGATTTTATCAAATGACATCTTGGCCACTCATTTAAAAAAAAATTCCTAACCCTAATTAGGGATTGTCACATGAAATCTTGACCTCTGATTTTAGGCTTTGTCAGCTTTTAATCTCATCCGTCCGTCCAAAATTGTATTTTCTATAAAATGCCAATTTTGATCACATTTTGAGGTGACTTCGTTATTATAGACATTTATGCTTAGACATTAATTGCATACTTCGCATTTTAGCTTATTTTAATTTGATCATAGTCATTTGTCATAGTCATAGCAATAGTCATTGTTTGTCATTTTCAAATCCTTCAAATCTTTTTTAGGACATGTTGTCATAGTCAAATTGCTCACACACTTGGTCTGAGGGAAATAATTACATTTGCAAAAAGTTAGGTGTAATGGAGATCAGTCATGGAGTTTCAAGAACATTGGTGAGCTTTTTCATGTTTTTTTATGTTTTTCATTAATTTTCCCTTGCACTTCATTACTTAATGTTGGATTTTATGTTTAAATGCTCTAATATACTAAATCCATAAAATTGCATTGTTACAGATTATACTTGATCATATTCCTATGAAAATGGTTCAAATTTGATAATGATCCTCTTTAAGGCATGACACTCATCACTACTATGTCCAAGAGTTCTATGATATTGACAATGAGACATGTTTGTACTTTTTCCTATTTTATTTTCCTTGATACGTGGCAATGTTATAAGTCCTTGTCTAAGAAGTGTGTGTAAGGATTTATTATTCTTAGACATAGGACAAGGGAATTACAATTTCTTGAGTTTATAAAGCATTTTTATTTTTCTTGATTGGGAAACTTGTTGAGGTGGAAGTGGGGGAGGAGGATCTATGGTGATCCTATCATCCTTGTGAGGTATTAGTTGGTCTCTTGATATGATCTTGTGAAAGAGAACACCTTTTCTCTTGGGAGATGTGCAAGGGGGCTAGATCTAGATATACTAACCCCTTGGTATACTCGGATGGTATTTTCTCTAATATTTTGTGAATTTCATGCTCATTTGTTGTCACATCCTTTTTTTCTTAAGATCTTAAATCCTTGACCATAAATCTCTTCTAAGTTAATGGATTTTGTAATTCCCTACCACACAACCCTAGAGGAAGTTGCAATTTACTACTCAAACGTACTAATTTTTTTTTATAAAGTACTATTAACATGCAAGATCACTACCCATTGCAACAAAATCTAAGGTTACGAGACTGAGATTACTTTAAAACCCAAACAAGAAACATGAATTGAAACCATAACATTTAATTAGTTAACAAATTAAATACACATACATTCCATACATGATAAATTACATCAAAGAATAAGAGATACCACATGATTTCAAATAACAATAATTTAACAATAAGATTACAACACTCATTCCCCGAATGAGGTAAATCCAATAAGCACGGTTACATATTACAACTTTCCACCTCGATAACAAATGAGGGGTAATAATTTGTAAGATTCAAGTGAAATGAATACAACATGAAATGAAACTAGATCTCATGAGCTCTCCAACTAGAAATCTCATCCACACAAACAAGAAGAAAACCCAACGGAGTAAGGTGCACGTTCCACCCAACCAAGTGATACCCGAAGGCTCACCCCTCATGCTAGGAGATAGTAACAAGGAAACCTATACAAGACCACCAACCTCTAGACACGGGCTAACTCACACTGACACAACCAATCACATGAACCACACAACCATAAGAAGTAACACAAGTACAACTCTAACATCACTGACATAAGTCACATTGCTTCCAGAAATAAAACATATTGAGTATATTAAGAAGACCATATACACAAAATCATGTACCAACTATTGTCGTAGAAAGAGTGTCAAAACATAGCTTGACATGGGATATCCTCTGGGAATATTCATAGGCTTCGGCCCCCACTATGAGTTGTCCTGGTGGCCTCTACCAAATCCTGACCCCCATACTCATGCGAGATCAAATACCTCTCGTAAAGACAATATATATGACCTTGCCATTCTAGGCCTTCCCACTCATCCAAGCCTATACAAGCAATTGCGTCTATGAGTGAGACTCAATTATCTTAATGTGAAAAACTACCTAAACTTCTAAGTATATTATTTTAGTTATCACTTGATTAAACCACCTTCAAAGGTTACCCTGTTTACCTCTTTGGGCTTTGGTGCCCAACAGAAGCCACTCTTCTACTTGACAACAAACCAACACAAACCAATCACCAAGGGTGCCAAAGTGCATACAAACTAGATAAACAATCACTCCAACTCTAGGAGGAACATATAATTAAAACTCACTCCAAACACTGGAGGCAACAAAAGTCAAACCCCTCTCCTACACTGGAGGTAACAAAACACATAATCCACTCCTTCCAAAGGAGGAACAAACAAATAATCCACTTCTAAACCAAAGGAGGCACAAACCATCCCCGTTCATGAAAATTGGGTAAAACAATAGGATACAACTATACGCACTACCTAAGGAAATACAAAGGTTGACTAACATATTACGACAACCCACACAATTAAATAAAAACCCCATCTGGAAGACTTACATAAACAATTCACTCAATTTTCCTAACAACGACAATGAGAGAAAACACATAACGAAAAGACACTTTTGGAAATTAAACAACCTACTTTAGGATTTCTTAAATCCAAACAATGAAATGACATATTGCATGTAATCAATTAAAATATGATTTACTAAATCCAAGCAAAGCAATAATACATTGTTTGCAAACATCCAAAGTAAGTAAAATTATAATTGCAACATTAAATATTTCATAAACCCTAATTGTTTAATTCCATTCACAATTTAAATCAGGGACTAAACCAATTACTTTACTTCAAATTTTCTTAATTACAATTAATAATAAGAATCAATTTTTTAAAAAATTAAAAAAAGAACATTTTCTTATAGAATCAACCTTTGCATCTTTTCTAATGAAAATACTCTAAAAATAATTATATTTAATTAACTCAATTAACATAACTTGTGAATACTCAAAAGTAAATACAATTACATTTGCAACCTTGGGGAATTTAAAACTAATAATTTAATTATGTTTTCTCCAATTACACATAATAATAAAAATCAACTTTTTAAATAAAAAAAATTGTTATAAAGTCAATTTTATTTCAATCTATGATAATAGAATAACCATCTCAAAATCCATATATTTAAATATTTAAATATCATTTAAATATATGTTTTAAAAAATAATTTTATATTCCAACTAATTAAAATAAAATTCCAATTATTTAAAATATAATATATATATATTAATTATATATATAATATATGTATATTATATATATATATATATATATATATTATATATTTATTATATATATTTAAATAATAATAAAATACACATAATAATACATATATATATTTATATAATATATATAATATATATTATAATTAATATATATATATATATATAATATATATACATTTATAATTTATATAATATAAATTATAAAAAAAAAAATTAAAATTGGTTGTTGCGTAGCCCCAAAAGACAGGGCGCAGCCTCCCCTTTGGGGTGCGTTGTGTGGGAAGCATAGTTGCCTGTGAAGGCAGCGACACTACCTCCATAGCGCCTTCCATGGGGGCGGCTGTGGGGGCAGCCCCCAACCCTCCCCTTTACTTAATAAACAAAATATTTAATTTAATTTAATTTTTTTTTTTAAATCAAAAACAAAAAACACAAATCCTCTGTTCTGGTTTTTTTTCTAGAAATCACCATTTTTTATAAATTTTTTCCTTCAAACAGGGAAAAAATTCTCAAATAAAAACACAAGATTTGTATATATATATATACAAATATATACAAAATTTCCATTTAACACTTAGATGGGACAAATTTTTTCCAAATAATTTTCAAAACTAATCTCTTGCTTCCAAATTTCTGAATAATTTCTAAATCTAAACATAGAGGTTTTCAAAAAGATTTCTTTTGTTCCTCTCTATATTTTCTATTGTTAAACTTGAGAATTTTTGTTGTAAGTTTATTTTGTTTTTCTACAACAATCTAAATTTCTTCCATGATTCAATAGGGTTTCCACATATGTTTGCAACAAGTTTTCAATATTGAAGATCCTAAATTTCAAAACAATAAACACAAAACAAGAAAGAACATGTTAGAAACTTGAAGAAGAAGATTGAAGTTGAGCTGCAATTTCCAATTCTTCCAAAATCTTTCCAAATCTTCACTCCAATTCCAAAATGCATTCCCAAAACAAGAAAACCTTCTTTCCTCTTCACATCAAATTTCTTTCTCCAAGCATGAATAATCCCTTCAATTCTTCCCCAAAATCTTCACTTCTCCATCCAAGAATGTCCCCAAAACAAGAAAGCCTTCATTTCTTTTAACAACAATTTTCTCCAACCAAATAAAATAAACATAAAATAAAAATAAATATCCCCCATAAATTTTTCCCCAAATTTAGTCAACTTTCCCCCAAAATAATATCCCAGATATTTTCTTTTTCCCAAAAATAAATATCTTTCAACACTATAGATATTTTCATGCATTTACAAAATATCTTACTTTTAATAATTTAAAACAAAATTCCTTTTCAAATAAATTTAATTCTTTTAATTTATGCATTTACAAGATATTTTCATTTTAATACTTTAAAACACAATTTAAATTTTAAATAGATTTACATCATTTACTTTATGCATTTTCAAAACAACTTTAACTATTTAATTTATTTAAACAATAACTATAATTTAAAACACCATTTAATTTCCAAAATGAATAACTTGATTTAATTCCACACAATTAATTTAAATAATCAATAAAATAAATCTAATCGAAGATTAGATTATTTTATTAATTAAATTAAATTAATTAATAAATTAAGTAACATTTCTAACACTACAACTAGATTTATTTAATAAACAACCTAAATACAAAAAGCCATTTATTTACCTTTTTCAACTTGAAATTAAATAAATCAAGGAGAGATGAACAACAAAGAAGCAACTTAACCCGACTAAAATCCGACGACACACTATGACTAGAGTGATGACTTGGCACAAAAAACCTAGCTACTATCTCCCAATCGAATAGCGTTGGCCAATGGATACGCTCAAACCTGTGAAACCAGGTGGAGTCAATGTCCTGTACCTGTCAACCTGCGAAAAAAGAGTATATCGAACATGCATATATATAACATAATAAAACACATCGTGAAGAGGAGATTGTGGAATTGTAGGGAACTCACAAGCGAGTGATGCGATCTCGTCCTGTTCACCAATACACTCATCATAGACTGACAGTTCCATCATAACAAATATCTCATGCAATAACATGTTACAATAACTAATCATCATTACACCAATTAAAACATGTCAAATAAAGCATCAGATAAGATACATCACATCACACAAATAGACTATCACTCTATAAATAGCGATCAAATCACACACACATGATAAAGTATCTCAATAACCAAAAATCACATCAAAGCAAACAAGGACACACTATCCAACTAGAAAGAAAAACAGAGGGGTATTATAGATTTATTAGTAACTCAATGAACATAAGATAGAAGAGTATCATTATTGCCCTTGTCATAAAGTTCATTAATGATTGATGGTTTAGGCTTTCTTTGTGCTTCCATTTTAGGATGTAAGAGGTTGAACATATCAAGTGATGGGATTATAGGTGGTGTTTTCGTGGATGGATAAAAGGATGCATTATTCTCATGTTTGTACAAGGAGTCTTGTATGAATTGTTGCATGTTATCTTCATCTTGACCTAAGATTTCCACTTCATAAGGAAATTAATTAGGAGGTGAAGGTTCATTAATAGTCTCAATTGCATTAGATTCTTCACCAAACACACAACTTGAAACATATGCCAAAGATCTTAAGGTTTTCCATCTATTACCCACACACATGTCCATGATCAATTTTTATGCAAATTTTTAGATTTGATAAATGAATTTTTTTTGTTTTGAAATGAAAGATACTAAAAATGATAGTTTTTAATGCAAATTTTGATTTCCAAGCAATGCACTCAATTAGACTAATTAAACCTAATGCAAACAATGACATATTTTTCTGATTTTTGAAACTAAAACCTAGATTTAATAGAAAATCATAATGAAGAAAATAGAGAGAAAAAACACTACCCAAAAGTTTGAAATAACACCTTTACAAAGATAGATTTTCCCTAGGGTGAATGGATCTTAGCACAGGGGTTACAAAAATTTAAATTTGAGTTTGAAGTTCAGATCTAGGGTTTCCTATTTTAGGTTATAAACTGTACTTTCAGTGATTAATTTTTCCAAAATTTGATGTCTAAATGCAAGTTAAATGAATAAAAAATGATGGACAATATGAAAATTTTTAAAATGAAATTTTTACTCAATTTTTGACTATGAATGATTAAACATGCACTAATATGCAATTCCTATGCAAAATCAATGTAATATGCATGCAAATTTTTGGATTTTTCAGATTTTAAAGGATGCAAAATGGAAACCTAAAACCCTAAATGAGATGCAAACTAGTGCAATGTTAACAACACTAAATTAGATGAAAAGTAATGCAATGCAATGTAAACTAATGCAAATCCTAGATCTAGGGTTTGAATGGACTCCAAATTAGAAAATTTATAGTGTAAGAACATCAGGTTCACCAAAATGAAATAAAGGAAAATAGTTTCCTTTTATCAAAATGGGGGTTCACCAATAATTTACTAAAAATAGAAATGGAAAAATGGGGTGTAATGAACCTATTTTTCATATATCTCATTAGGAAAAAGGGGTCCCTTAGGTCAAGATTGACTTTCAACCCTTAGGTGAGTCAACCTTGAAGGATATCTTGCTGCTTTCCTGTAATGCCCATATTTTACACTAGGGCTAAAAAGAATCACAACTATTTTTTTTTTCTTTTTTTCTTTATAATGATGTTAATCTTGCCCATTAACATTAATAATAATGTCAACATCAATATTAACCTCTCCCATGACAATGATTTTGCTAATATGTCAATACTTATCTTAATATTAATCTATTAATATGTCCCTTAATATTAATAATGCTACATCCAAATGAAAATATCTCTTACCTATAAATAATGTACTTAGTTATTTATTTATCATGGAAACTAAAATTCTATTCACAACTTGTAATGGTTCACTCAATTACCATATCACCGCTTGACAAATGTATTAGCACCGCTCTTATATTTCCACCCTCATCATTTATCATTTTATTGCCAATACCCATAGTATTACAACAAGATGACAATAGATACTAACGTTTTCCCTTTAATCCCAAAGAGGTGATGAATTATAATTGTTTCATTTATTTATTTTTTATCCATTATCTATTTATTTGTTTATCTTTTTGTGCATGTGTGTATAAATATATATGCATATACATATCTTCTATATGTATATATACTCTATTTAATTTAAGAAGTAATTCAAAAGCATTTAATTAACAATTCACATATATATAGAGAGAATACATACCCTCTATATAAAAATATAATCTATATATATTCTAGAGAGTAATTTTAAATCATAATAAAAATGAATATCACTTTTAACTTAATATATTATTTTATATAAATATTATTTTATTTTAAAAAAAAAATCAAAACAAGAAAAGAAATTCATTCTTTCTAAGGAAAATGTAGTAATCCCTAATCTCTATTATTATTTTTCTTACACATACTCTTACTCTAATTAATACATTATATTTTTTATTCTTTCTCTTTAAATGGGAGGGGAATATATTCTCCTTATTAAGGGAATTCTTAAAACTTAAGGATTATGTGGGAACTCTAAATGCTAAGGGTAGAATTTTTTTTTTTTTTGAAACTTAACGCAACGTAACACCATTTTTTTAACTTCATTACCTCCGTTCAAAACTAAAGGAGAAATGGTTTCTATGCATTTCCTTTACGGTGGATATCTACCAGTAATCCTATAGTTGACTTAAATTATGAACTCATAAGACAAGGAAAGTTTATCTCCCATAACAGTGGCTGACAAGGCATCTCAGACATGCTCTGTAAAGTGTGGCAGAAATTAGTAGAATTCGTCCCATCGCTTATTATGTCAGTGATATAGTGATGCAACGTTCCAGTAGTGAAAAAAAAGATTGTTGTCAAGTAAAATAATATTAATACTATTGAATGTATGAGCATTAGCGTAACTTTTAATTGTAGTATTTGTAACATTATATTGCTTAGTAAAATAATAATATTACTGTGTGACCATTCCTCTCTATTACTCACATTAATATTACTCCCTCTAGCTGCATAAGGTAAATTCCACATATTGGTATTTCTCGCGAGAATTAAGGCTGTATTATGTTTTAATATCACAACATAATCCCTAATTAACTCTCATTCCAAGGTACCATTACCACGTTGGAGATCTCCCATGCTTTTCTAATATTACAGCCCTTATTATTAGATTTGGTTGTGTTGTTAACATCATTGCTACTCTGACCATTTCTCTCAGAGTATGTAATAATGTAACCACTCACCACAATCGCTACTCGGTAGGTCCGAATCCACTTCTACCAAAAGTAACAAGAGCAGGGATCACGATAATATCCTGCTATGGTGTTTTCATGATCACTTGCTACTCTAGAGGTAGCTTTGCTACAAACCTTACTGAAATTACTCCTAGGTCTTTGTATCTTCTATTCTTCTCACCATTAGCTAATAGATCTTACACTGATATATTCTCATGCTTGGGTAGTGTGCTGGAGAGTGGACCAAAAGATTTCAGGAAGTATCATTCATAGACCAGTCCTTCAACCGCCGCTTCTGGACAAGGATAACTGAAAACTTGCTGAGCTACACACAAATTTGAGAAGTGGCACCATAAATGCCATGCAGGTTTCAAAGAAATAGATTTCCAAAAGAGGATTGCTGGCATTGGGAGAAGGAAGTGTAATCACCACACAGCAGTAAAGCAAGGTTCACTAGCGAGGATTGATTGAATGCCATGATAGGAGAAAATAAGAACATAGGAATGCCATTGGTCCTATAGATAATCCGAACTTAGGAATGCCATTGGTCCTATAGATAATCCAAACTTAGCATTTTATTTATTTATTTGGTTGTGACGTCCACAGTCACAGTTATAAAAAAAAAGGTCACTAGAACATTGGACTAATCATCGAATTTGGTGGCATGATCATGTACTTACTTAATCTTGGTTTGCAGGGTTCTCTTAAACTAACGTCGATGGTTGATTGGTAGCGATGATGGCGACACCTTTTACACACTGAGTGTGCAACAAGCCATTCCTTTAACTGTTAAACATAAATGATATTGTTGCACAAAAATGACAATTCAAGAGTTTATTTAAGTTTAACCCCATAGCCTGCTATGCACACACAGGTAAGCAGATGCTTGTTTATTTGCTCTGCCCTTTGATGAGTAGAGGCAAGTAATCGGGCGATAGCGTGAATGTGGATAACAGAGAGAAATGGCATTAAGGTGGATCTGAGTGACTACAGACTAAGACAACCACTCCCAGTTTATAATCTATTTTTGTTGTTCTAGTCATAAATGCCTTGAGTCCTTTGTCTCATGTCTCAGAGTGGCTAAGCAAGAACAGTCATGGCACCTATTGAGTTACCCTATGCAGACAGATGTATTGGCGTGGTTGGAGGCATTGGATTCAATGTAACTGCATTTCCATATATTCATTCTTTTCCATCATGAACGAGATTGGGAAGAGAGGGCACGTAGCTATACAGCTTGACGTGAAGATGCAAGAATGAGTGCAGAAGATGGTAGGGAAGGGAGCAACCATGTAGCAGTGAATGTTAAACACACTTCTTCTACAAACCCTTCTATTTGTGGCACTCATTATTTATTCTACATTCTTTGTTACGGTTATCATATTTCTCTTTTTTTTTATTTGCTCTGCATTTTGCATGTCAGTGCTTAACTTTATGACTGTATTTACCTATAGCTACTCTGTATTGAGCTACAAATTTGTAAATGTTTTATTTCTATTTTTATTTATTTTTGGCTTTACTTATTACATTTGTTATTAAGTCCTAAATCTTTCCTAGATTAAGCTTAGCATGATGGTAATGAGATGCAACTGTATGAACCATGTATTTATCCTATTTTGCCTCCTATCTTACACCCTTCTATTTGTAATATTCCATTCCTTATTTAGTATTGAATATAGTTATATAATTATTATTTTTTCACTAAACTGCATTTCTATATACATGAAACCACCTAACTGCGCATACAGAGACATGAGAGGTACAAGTAGATTTACATTCTTCCTTCAACTATATGCTAGTGCAGATTTATTCACAGCTTTAAATTCATATCAGAGAATTTTCGTTTGATAGAAAATAAGATGAATTTTTTTATCTTTTTTTTTTTAATAATCTAAAATATTCCACTTTATTTCCTTTGCAATGTACATACCAATATTCATAGAAAGACAAGGATGTGCCTATTGCCATCCAACATCATGGAATCTACAAATATATACTTATGTGATACAACCTAATGTACTATTCTTCCTTGATCAAATGAGTAAAAAGTAAGGACTTTTAGGTTTATACTAACATTACATTCATACTTGAACAATGATAATGATACACCTTTAGAAAAAAATATAATGAAGATTGCACCTAACACTTGTATTCTTCACTTTCCTAGAATATACACCACATTCATATGTAATCACAAAACTCTTACATCTACTGATAAAGGTAGTTACATTTTTGTGAGGTTATCTTCACCTCATATAAATAATGACAAGACAAAATAGGTGACCTTTTCCAATTTGGAAGTAATTCTCATAGCCTTCTCCAACCTACACAAAACACCAAAAATATTCTCCATAGCCAAGGTAGTGCTCACCTCCCAGCCTTCGATTGGAAAACCAACCACCCCCGAGCTAGGAGGAAACCGAGGGAACCGGGTACAAACAAAACCCAAGCAAAATAGTATTTACACACAAACATGATACACATAAGATTATTTTCACACCCACCAAAGGGATATTCACATGACTTTAGGATTCCATCAAGAATCCAAAGTGGGGGATAGAGAGTGGACTACGCACTCCATATGGGGACTCATAGTAATAACACAAGAATAATTCATATCATACTCCCATCATTTCACATGCAATCCTTCTTTAATACCTCCTCTTTCTCCAAAACCCATACCACCCAAAACCATTTCTACCATTTCACAATTACATATGGGTACTCATACCCTTTTTGAGCCTCTCCTCTTAAGGAGGGATTAAACTTCCCCATGGAGGTTCCTACTCCATACCATCCCCAACAAGGGATGCTCTTCCCAACTTGGGTGAGCCTATCCCTACACAACCCTTTTTCCCATAACACATAATACATAAAAAAAAAACACAAGAAGATATGCTCCAAGAACAATTTGAAATAAGCATACAAATAAAACACAATAGATAAATTTTCAAGCACATCTTTTCACCTACACATATAATCTTTCAAATGCAAACATGAAGAAGTAGAAAATAAAAGTGGTGAATCTACCTTAAAACCAAGCTCAAGGAAAGGTGGGTTGAGGATCCACACAACTCCTCTTTTTCCAAGCTTTTTCTTCAAACTCCTCACTCCCCCAAAATTGAACCAAAATCAAGAATGCAAAAAGAATCCCCTAACTCTTGTTTTGAGTTTTCTTTATAGAAACTCAAGTTTTAATTCCTTTGAATAGGGAGCTGACATTTGTCAACCTCCCATTCACTCTCCCAGGCACACCCACCCATGTGTTCTCACACATGTTTGAGAGCTTGGGAGTCTTTCAAGGCAACTTGAAGAAGTGGGGATGGAAAGAGACTAGTCCCCATCCCACTTCCCAAACCTTATTTTCGTCAAACCTCTTTAAGGCCTCAAAAAGAGTGCCCTATCTTGAGACTGACCCATGATTTTGAGCTAAAAAGGTACCTAACCCATAGGTACTTTCCCTAGCGACCTTAAACCCATAAAAACACTTAAAAAATATCACTTTTCAATCCCCAAAAAGTTCCTAAAAGTTTAAATCCGAGTTTGTCCACTTGGATAGACAACTCACCTCCTGGATGGACTGACATGGCAATAAAAACCAAATTAAAAACATTCAAAAATAACATCAATAATTACATGATGGAACTATAGTCCCTTCATATGGACTTTAGCTCGGTTTCACTGGTTAATTTACATAGGGTTCCCAAGAGTTGCCTCTAATTTCCATTGGCCATGGAAAATGTACCTGCACACTCAATACACACGTTAATCCATCCAAGTAAATCATATTCATATAATATTCAAATCATTTGAATCACAATTGCATTCACACAAGTTTCATAATTTGTATAGCATAAAGATCCTATAACATAATTGAAAAATCATTAGCCACCTATCTTATCTCATTTTCATTAACATTAATTTTCATACTCATCTAATTGCAACATGATTGGTTAACACCACTTGTTTCATTCCTTCATCATTAAGTTAATTAAATTTGAACAAACTCCATAACCAACATAAAATTAGATCAATCATCATAGTTAGCTAGCATGTCGCATAATCAAAATCAAATAATCATATTAAATTAAATGTTCAAATATCCTATCATCAATGATATCAATAGGGATAGACAATAATAAAACTCAAAATAATCCAAGTACTAGATGTAGCATAGTCATAATCAAACCATCACATGAACACAAATGTCTAAATCTCCTATCATCAATGGTATCATCAGGCATAATCGATAATTAAACTTAAAATAGTTCACTTAATTGATGTAGCATAGAGGTGGGCCTCACATTTCCTTATGATCTAGGATGGGATAAATCTACTCAAACAATTTTTTTAGGAGAACGACTAAAAATAGGCAATAAACCCCAAAATGCAAAGTAACACATGAAATCACTATATTAAACCTTAATCTAACAAAACCTATAACTTTTTGGCCGATTTGAGAAGGTTAAGTTATTTTGCACCTTTCACCAAAATGTTGTTGTTTCAAGTGTCCTATAAGACTCATTCACCCAAGGGTGAATGGGTCTAGCTACAGGGGTTGAAAAAATTCTTTCACAATCCTTTATTCCTATGTCTGCACTCTTGATTCCTCTAGGTTTCATAGTCATAAATTTAGAAATAAATTTTGAAAGTTGGTTTTTGTGGCTTAACGACAACTTTGAAAACTTTTGCAGTTTTACTCCTTTGATATAACTTCAATACTTCTTCAACCTAAGATTTGAAAAACACACAAGAGGGAAAAAAATGTTTTTTTTTTTATGAATGGGGGTTTTCCTTGGTCAAACCCCATCTTGGTAATTAAACCTTGGATTGAAACAATGAAAAATTAAAGGAATGATAAATGAACATGAACTATGTTGCAAATCACCAAACCCTTGATTTGAATCCCTTGAAGGACTAAAACTTATTAGAACTCTCCAAGGTCTTGATCTTGCATGAAGTGGATTGATTGATGATATGATCTTGATACCTAAATAGATTGATTTGAATGCTTGAAACCTACATCACAACGTTAACTCCAAAAACATGCATGATTCTTGATAACTTTGACATGATGCTTGAGATCTTGAATAATACAATAAATACTTGAGAAATTTTCTCTTGAAAACCTTTGAAAATAATCTTTGCTATATTTTTTCTCTCATGAATTTCTAGGATTTGAATTGATAAAAGTATGTTGTTTTTATAGGTGTAAGAGAGGGGGACCAACCACATCAAGGCTCTAGGTCACGAAGAGTTGAGAGTAGAGGGCTTCCCTAATTTACCTCACTCTAAAAGGTGTCTTGAGACAAGGATCGAGAATGATAAGGACTATAATGTACTCCTATTACCTACAGATCTTGAACTAAGGTTTGGCCTAGGCGATCTGGTTTTTGGAGTCGGTACTATGTCTCAGATAGCTCTTTGTCTGAGGATGGAAATGCAGTTCTGGGATAACAATGTAGTGTGTTGGCATCTCTTAGGTGCGTTGGTGTCTGTACGGTCATAAAATAGTTAACACAATAATAAACTGCCTAAAAACTAACTAACAACCTAGCTAGTTGGTTTTGATGGGAAAAAAATGATAAAGTAAGATAAATAAAGATGAAGATGATAAAGCAGGTAGATACAATATAGGGTGATGAAGATAATATCACAAATGTGTATGTTCACCAGCTAGCTCCACACTTACATTCACCTACATACACAAGAAGGGGAAAATTGTTGGGGTTGTATAGGGGCCTGCCTCAGTCAGACCCCCATTTTGGTGTTTCCACCTCCATGGACAACCAGAAAGCAACGAAGTAGAAATGTGTGATAAATGAAACAAGAGAGAAAAAAAAACTACAAACAGTATTATGCTACCTCTATCAAATCACAAAGGAGACGAGTGAAACATTACCACCTCCACCCAAAAGCTCACTAGCCAATGGAGGAGAATACAAACTTGGTGAGATCACCATAACCACAGCTATGATGAAGGGAGGTCTCGCAAGACTTCAAGCCCACACTTCTATGGCTTGCTTCAAAATTTCTATGTGGAGTTGATGGAGTGCTACTGCTGTAATGGAGTGTTGAAGTGTTGCCTAAGAGTGAAGTGAATGTTGGAAGTGCTTAGAGATGGCTTGAGAATGTGTCTAGAGATCAAAATGAAGTGAGAATGGATGAATTTTAAGGAAGAATGAGGAAGAATAAGTCATTTCAGGTCGGTTGGTTGAAGAGGGATGTTACGATTTGTCCCCAATTGGGAGTGTAATGCCTTTTCCAAATTCAAATGTGGGAATATGTTAGGGATGACAACATGCCATGTAGATGTCTGTGTGTCGCGCATGCATCCCCAAAAAATATTCTCTCATTGACACAAAGGTGAGATGCCAAGTGTATGGAAGGAAATTGGGCGATGTGGAATTTTTCCTTCAGATTTAATTTTCTAAGGTGAGGGTATACGAAAGGGGAATTTGTGTAAGGGGTTCAAAATTTCTCCTATACATTTTGACCCCAATTTAGTGAGCAAGAATACTAATGAGTGCTTTGGTAAAGTAGATCAAAGAGTTAGTAGGGTTAGAGATTTATACTTAAACCGTTGAGGAAATTGTAGACACATAAAAATGACCTAGGCCTGCAAACTCTATTTTTACCACTTTTGTCATTATCAGATCATTATAACTAAAAAACATGTAAATTTTGAAAAGCATTAGAATCAGCCCTAGTCAAAGTCAAAGTCAAATGCGTTGTGTTGACTGCACTTGTGTCACAGAAAAATGTTTACATCATTTCGTACTTCACTTGTGTCATGACATATCGATTGCGTAGCTGTCGCTTATCACTTAATTGTGCCGCATCATAGAATTTGTGTCATGGTTTATGGCACATGCGTCACTCTTTCGAATGCGTAGCTCAAATTGACAAATGTGTCACAAAATGACACATGTAATGTTATAACTCTCGAATGCAGCCCAATATGACAAATGTGTCACAATTTTCACCAAATGCGTTACACATCCTTGGCCTAAATACCCCTTACACTTGCGTCGCAACACATCAAATGCATCGAACGTGAAGTCAAATGCAACTTACACGCATGCATATGTGTCACGGTGCATTCATTGTTTTCCCTAAAACCCTAATTTTGTCACGCAAATCAAGAAAGTGACAAAGTGGGTTAGGGGTACATATCTCTAGCTCTGAGCCCTCTAGCCACCTGAAAGTCCACACGATCTCCCCACGATGCTCTGTGACTAGAATCACCATCCTCGTTGAAGTCCTCCTTGCTCTGAGCTCTCCAAATTGCTAAAGTGAATAGTGAAAATGAATTGAATTTTACCCCTTTGTCAACCTATTTATAAAGTGAAAATGACATTTGTCAACTAGGTTATTACTGGAGGCCATTTTGACCAATGATGACCACCCCTTTGGCTACTTTAAACATGTCAAAATCCAAAACCATCTGTGCCATCATTTTTTTGGTCATTAAATTGACTTATCGGGACACATTCCAAATTTTTCTCTCGCCGGCTCAAAATTTGAAAAATTTCCTGAGGGGGCATCGATACTCCATACCTTCATTGGGGCATGACTTTAACTTATTTTCTTTGTCACAACGCGAAATTCTACATTATGACAAAGAGGGGAAAAATGTAGACACATAAAAATGACCTAGGCCTGCAAGCTCTATTTTTACCACTTTCATCCTAGCATAATTGTGACATTTAATTATGTCCTTGGTCCACATTCGACTATTAATTAAATAATTTATAATTATTTAATTAATTCATGTCTCTTATATTCTTCACATGATTATTAAATAAATAAATTATATTTATTTATTCAATACGTCACTAAGGGTCTATTACCTTCTTACAATTAAATAAATTTCTTAATTTATTTAATTACCTTTGTTCATTTATTCTTCCTGATTATGAAAAAAATGAATTTTATTTTATTTATTTAATATGTCACTAATTCTCATAATTAAATGAATTTATTAATTTATTTAATTATTAGTCATATCCTCTAAATTAAATAATTATCTTTAATTATTTAATTGCCAAATTTAATATTTCCCTCATTTTAAATAAATGAAATTATTTAAAATGATCTCACATTCTTGACTGTCAGTTCATTTTAGTAAATAATCTAAAAATCGATTATTTATTATCACACAAAATTCATATTTTGAATTAATTTAATTCAAAATGGTAATCTTCTTCTAAAAATCAAGCAATTGAACAAATTTTTGATTTTCCAAATCTACTTTTTAGTTCAACTCTTATCTTCTTAATTTTTCGAATCTCACAAATTAAGCAATCTTTATCTTCTTGATTTTTGAAAATCTTTATCTTTTGGATTAATTATCTCATTTATTCTCGACCACCAATTCGATCTTCTCAAATGACATCTTGACCACTCATTTAATGATTTTTCCCTAACCCCAATTAGGGATTGTCACATGAAATCTGGACCTCTGATTTTAGGCTTGCACCAACTTTTAATCTCGTCCATCCATCCAAAATTGTATTTTCTATAAAATGACAATTTTTCTCACATTTTCGACTACTCACGCTCACACTCATATACTTGCATTTTTATTATTAGCGATTTTGGCTACTTAATTCTAGTCATAGACATTATACTCATTTTTTCATAGGAATTTAGATTTCATTTGGTCATTCAAATCCTTCAAATCTTGTTTAGGACTTTTCCATAGTCTTTGTTATCAAGTTGCTCGTATAGTTCGATCTGAGGGGAACAATCAGCAAGTTAGAAGGTGCTACGAAGATGAATCATGGAAGCTTGAATGATTGATTGGTATAATAATTTCTTCTTTTAGTTTTCAATGCACTTTGTAGTTCTTTGGGTTTCTATGCTTTAATATTTGATAATCTAAGTTTACAAAAATAACACATTGATACATTGGTGAACCCGACTGCTTTATTTGTTGTTTCGTACATTTTTTTTGTCTTTCATTTTCATTTTTATTTTTTTTTTATTTTAGATTACAACAAATTTATTTTTAGTGCACTTAAAATAAACATGTCTTTCATTTTCTCCGATTGTGCTTGAAAGTGGTAGGCAAGTATGCTCTCACCCTGTGCAAACTAGGTGATCAAAAATCTAGACCCACTTTATCCTTGTGTAACCCTGATGCAATAAACAAAGTATCCTCTCCCCTTGCGCAGTAATGTAATCCTAGGTGTAAGAGAAATGATTATTTCCTCTAGAAATTGGGCCTGCCTAGGGATTTCATCACCCCAACGCGACTCAAACTAGCAATGGAGCTAATGCCAAGCTACCCTTGACCGGTATATAAATGTGAATCTTAAGGGAAAACCTAAGATTACGAGTGCGGATGTGGCATACGAATAGAGTAGTACTCCCATAAATCCTGTTGAGCTTAACCTCTTTAGGCTGGAGTGCCACCTAATTGGTGATTAATATCTCGCCCCATGTATGGCCACTCAAACGGGGGTCCCAGATTAAAAACTCTTGTGTAGTAAGCCAAAACCTTCTATTGGCTAGTACAACACTGGTCGGTGTGAAGTCTTCCACGTCTTCACAGCCTTTAGTAGAGGTGATCAATATTCCATGGGAGTTTCATGGGGGTTGGAGGCTTGGTTGGCCTGAGAAGAGAGTGCACTATAAGGGGGAGCTTGTGCAGCCAAGCTTTTGGATTCACACTCTACTGATATGTGGCTAGGGAAACCCATGTGGAGTCTAGCGAATACTATCCTGGCCTAACCTAGGATCGTACTTGTTCTCTGGTGTGCTTGTTTACTTTTCAAAATATCATACTTGTCAATTGTTTACTAGTTACTTAAAACAAAAAAAATAACAAAATAGTTAAACTTTCAACAATTCGGGTTTTTAACCAAAAACATCAGAAAATTAACTTTTTTACATCCTGAGACGCATCTATTAAACTACAATCGCTCTGTCGCACTGCATTTTCCAGACTTCACAACGCATATGCTCTGATAAGTAGCATTTTATTCTCCAAACACCGCATGTGACTGTCTTAAAATGCATTTTCCTTTTCTAAATCCGCATCCGAAATACTGAACCACATTTGACTTCTGAAAAGCCACATTTTCCAAACTGAACCGTATTTTCCATTCCCAGAGCCGCATTTGATCACTAAAACGTATTTGCTTCCTGTAAGGACACATTTTCCTGTCAACAAAATAAATCCTGTTTCAGACCAGAATCTGAGTCTATACATCTTAGCCTACTGTCAAACATCTTTTTCAAAAGTCTTTGTTAGAAACCAAAATCAAAATTGTTCAAGACGTCCATCATTTGCATTCATTAGCTTGCACTTTAACCATAGGTTTAAAATTTCCATATTTTAGTTGCATTCCTTAGGCGTCATAATCATCATTTTTTTTCCTTAGGTTTCATTTTGGAAAACTTTGGATTAGGCCAAATCTCCACACTTTGCAAAAACCATTGTTTTCAAAATTAGGGTATCTTGGGACATAGTCATTATTCATCTTTTCAGTCATTGTCATTTTGTGAGAACCTCCAACTCAACAGTCTAGTTAGGTAGGCTCACTCATCATTTTGACCTTGTCATTTAGTACCTTTAGCAAGTCCTTTTGAGAACCTAAATTGAGACATATGTCAAGCTTAGAGTGGTTAGAAAAACCTTTCTCCAAACATTGTCCGAACTTAGTCATCATTTTTTTCAAACTTAGACTTTGCATTGTCCACCTCTAGTCCTCATTTTGAACCTAGACTTTGCATTAATCACCTTAGTCCTTCGTCAACATTACCATCTTAGTCCTGATTCGACACTTTGGCTTTCACAACCTTGTCATTTGGCATCAATCATTTCCTTAGTCATCACCTTGCATTGCCATCCCTCATTATTAAAATACAAAAAAAAAACATAGGCTAGTGTCATCCTTGCATTTCGTCATCACTTTCATTACCCTCATTTGAGCAATTCCTTTTTATGGTGGAAACTAGACTCCAAAGAAAGAAAAGAAAAATGGAAAACTTTGGACAAAACAACCAAGAAGAAAAAGAAAGGGCCATATATTATATCAATCGGACACTGGTCGGGTATGAATTGAATTACACATCAATTGAACGTGCTTGTGTAGTAGTTGTCTTTGTAGCTCAGAATCTAAGACATTATATCTTGAGCCATCAGACATAGTTGGTAGCCAAAATTGACCCCCTCAAATATCTATTGAGTCATGCAGCATTGACAGGACGTTTGGAAAAATGGGTCATGATTCTGAGTGAATACGACATTTAGTATGTCGAAAGAAAAGTGATCAAAGGACAAGTGATTGCAGATCAATTGGCAGACATTCCTATACAAAGTGATCATCCCTTAGTGGCAGATTTCCCAAATGAATCAATATTCCATACAAAATCAAAGTCACCCTGGAAGCTATACTTTGATGGATTGCATACTAATCATGGCTTGGGGGCAGGGATATTGTTTATCACCCCTCAAGGAGATTCCATTCCCAAGTCTTTCCGCATAGCTTTCCTATGCACAAATAACGTCGCAAAATATGGGGCACTAGTTATAGGACTAAGAATGGTAATAAAATGGAAAATCAGAGCATTGCATGTCTATGGGGATTCTCAGCTAGTCATCAACCAGGTTAATGATGACTATGACATAAAGGATGAGAAATTGATTCCCTACAAATGAATGGTTGACAACTTCTAGACATACTTTCACATGGTGACTTTCGAGCAAGTTCTGAGAGAAAAAAAAAAGCGGCAGATGCCATGGCTACAATAGGCTCTCTCCTCGACATTCCAAGCAATATGCCTCAACTGGAATTCTTGATAGAACAACTGTTGGTCCTCGCCTATGATGTTCCAGAATCAGAGATGGTCTGTGAGCTTGTTGGTCTTGATTCTCCCTTGTACCAAGACATCCATGACTACCTTAAGTCTCAAACCCTCCCCCCTAATCTATCCAATAAATAGAGGAAGTCTTTTATCTAAAAATCCACAAGATATGCCATTGTCAGTGACACCCTTTACCATTGTTTCTTTGACGACACCCTCCTTAGATGTCTCGACACCAATGAAGCACGCACAACCTTACACGAAGTACATGAGGGTATATGCAGGTCTCATTCGAGTGGTCCTACTCTGGCTAAGAAGATTACGAGACTTGGGTACTATTGGTCAACCATTGAGAAAGATGCATTAGAATATGTGAAGACTTGTTGCGAATTCCAGATTCACAGTGATTTGATTCATGCTCCAGCACAAGAACTTTGGCCGATCATGTCTCTATGGCCCTTCACACAATGGGGACTCGACCTCATGAGAAAGATCCATCCTACCTTGTCTAATGGCCAAAAATTCATCATAACCACCACTGAGTACTTTACAAAGTGGATCGAAGCCATCCCTCTGACATACATAACCGACAAACAAATATCCAAATTCATTCTTAACTACATAATTTTTCGGTATGGCCTTCCGCAATCCATCATCACTAACAACGGACATCTATTTAAAAACCAAGATGTTTGTGAGTTATGTGAGTGATTTCAAATCCAACAACATTTTTCATCTTCGTATTACCTGCAAGGAATGATCAAGCTGAGGCGTCAAATAAAACAATTATTAAAATCCTTAAAAAGACTATCAATGACGTTGGTCGTGACTGGCATATTCAACTCAACCCTACTCTATGGGCTTACCGCACTAGCATTCGTATGCCTACGAGAGCCACTCCATTCACCCTGGTCTTTAGAGTTGATGCCATCTTGCCCATTGAGGTTTAAATTCCTTCCTTAAGAGTCTCCCTGAAGGGTTTGACCTTTGATGAAGAGTATAGACAGTCGCATCTACATGAGCTAGAGATGTTAGAGGAAAGAAGGCATAATTCCCTGAACCATCTGCAGGCATATCAGAACCGTCTTTGTCATAGTTACAACAAGAGAGTAATGGTTAGGAAGTTTGACATTGGTGACCTAGTCCTCATGCAAAACCCTAAGAATCAAGCTGACAGAGAAAAACCTAGAAAATTTGAACCGAATTGGCTAGGTCCCTACATCATCATATCCTTCTTTGGTTCTAGAGCTTATCAGCTGGAAACTCCAGATGGAGAACAAGTGACAGAGCCTATCAATGGTCTACATCTCTGAAAGTTCTATGCATAGCATCAGAAGGTCAAGTTGAAAGCCTTAAAAAGTAAAATTGGCTAAGTCTTGGACCTAACTAGGGGCAAGATTTTTATCATGAAACTATAGTGGGTATCACGCATGGTCTGGGCAATTATAAAATTCCTGAAGAAAGACCAAAAATATCGTAAAATGTCTTGAAAAAAGGCCAAAAACATCATAAAATGTCCTGAAGAAAGACCAAAAACATCATAAAATGTCCTAAAAAAAGACCAAAAATGGTGTAAAATGTCCTGAAGAAAGACCAAAAACATTGTAAAATGTCCTGAAAAAAGACCAAAAACATCATAAAATGTACTGAAGAAAGACCTAAAAATTAAAAAAATGTCTTGAAGAAACCACAACAAATGTTAAACTGTCTCGGAAAATGCAAGAACAGAGTCATATTTCACCATGTTTGTCATATTAGTCAATTCTTTGTCATTCGTTTGAACTACGTTGTCTCTACGCATTTTCTACATAGGCAAGACTCGTTTTCGAGTCCCTGAGACATTAGGTTAGTCCTTTTAGGTTTGTCAAAATAAAATCATGACTCAATCTTTGGTCATCAAGATAAATTCATTGGTCATGTCAAACTACGAGGTCTCTGAGTGTATGATGTAGGCAAGGCCATCTATCGATGAGCCCTTGAGGCTGCACTAGGTCAGTCCATTAGGGTTCATGGCATTACATGGGCACACACGCCAAAAGTCTTCAATTCAAGAAAAATCATTTTCCAAATGGGAAAACTCCTAAAACAAAGTATGGCAATCATTTATTCAAACATGACAATCACATCAGCATGTTAGAGAAATTGACATATGGTCAACACAAGTCAAACTCAATCAAAACAAGTCAAATGATCATAACCTGTCAAACTATCAATTCTTGGTTATCTTTCAGATGTGTCCTAAAAAATAGCCTATGTCATTCATGCCTTAGGATGTGTCCTTCCTAGGCATCGTCACCATCATTCGACATTTTGAGGGATCCTCTTGACATCTAAGGATCACTCCTCTAGACATTAGTATTCTTTAGATGTGTCCTTTTGAAGAGCAAACTCTATCATTTATGCCTTAGGATGTGTCCTTCCAAGGCATCGTCACCGTCCCTGTCAACTAGAATTTTGAGGGATCCTTTTGGCATTTAAGGATCAATCTTCTTGACATCAATATTATTCAGGATGTGTCCTTCTTGAATTTGACAATCTTCAGCATTCGTCATCTTGGCATCGTCAAAACCTCGACACCCTGGCATCTCAACATCATCAAACTTGACATCTTGATATTAAAACACTGGGTATCCAGACACACTTTGGAAATGCTTGGCATGTATCTTTTGGCTTTTCATCATGTTACTAGTTTTTCAGCGAGATCCCAACAACAGGATTTAGAGAAGCAGTGACGTATCATGACGTTTGTCTTGACTTTTGACACACATGTTACTTGTTTCTCAACAAGGTCCTAATTTCGGGATTTAGAAAAACAGTGACGTATCATGATAATGGATCTATTTTATATATTGGAAATCATGTTGCTATTTTCTCAAGGATGTCCTACAAACAATATTTAGAGAAGCAGCGGTGTTTCATGAATTGTCCATTTTGTCTTTTTTTGCTTGTGGTTGATTATGACAAAAGGACTAGGGCAAGTGCGCTCTTGGTATGAGTCATTATCATCCTTTTCTGTGACTTCTTGTCTCATTTGATGATACAACCTTTCACACCTTGATTTATGTCATATCATGGTGTTTGTTGGCCATCACAACACTCTGTCCAGTGATGATTAAGAGAAATAAATGTTAAAAGTCCTATGGTAAAGTTTTGAAGGATTTGATCTAGGAACTAACATGCATCTCCTTCTTTCTAGTCATCTTCTCTTGCTCGTCTCTCAATGATATCTTGTGACATACAAAAGCATAAGTGCATACATAATCACATAGACATTGCATTAGATCCATCATACATCATTAATAGCATTAAATCATATACATTTCACATACATATTGCGTCATACATAGTCATGCATTAACATAAGCATAAACATGGTATCCATTCAGAGAAATATATTATGCATATCATCATCATCCATGGCACAACATCAACACAACATATAAACAAACATTGCATTATCAAGGCGTCACATCATAAGTAACCATCATAAGACATAGATGACAAGACATATAAATAATACCATCATCCATCATAAATGCATAAATCCACATAGGCACCAAATTACATAAATCATAGTGCATAAATCAAATAACATCACATAACACACATGTAGATTGCATCAAAACTGCATCATATAGCATCATCTCAAAAAAAATATAATGTCATAGGATAGAGTCAAAATATAGAGCTCGCAGGCTCAATGGTCTATACATAATGTGTCATAACATAGAAGCAAGTGTAGAAAAAATATCCCTAGGAAAGGCTCTTATCATCCCCTCGCGGAAAAGAGTGTGGTGGTTGAGGACCTATGACTGGCGTTGAGGTAATAGGTGGAGTGGTAATAGCCTCTATCTGTGAACCTGATGGCACCGACACTGATGGCACCTGTGTTGACACTACAGCCTGACTTTGAGAGGATGAAGGATCTATCACTAGTGGCTACCTCTGTACTAACCTCTTCTCTGAATCAGTAGACCCATGACTATGGATCAAATGATGACTCAAGGCATGCCTGTGTGATTGGTGGAACCTGTGCCCTGATGTGTGCCCCGACGAGGTAGACCCTCCTGCACTAGTGTGACTCCTGTTGTTGCTCCCACTCCCTGATCTATGACCGCTGCCTATCCTTGTCTGTGAGCACAATAGTGTGGGATCTCATCACTTGGGAGGCATTGTCTACTCATAGAGGGTCATGTACTGCCCATACTGAGTGCTCACCCTGGCAAGCTCACAATCCATATCCCCTGAAGGTCCTAAACATAACGCCACAAAATCCACACACTACTGTGCTGACTCCTGTTGACGGACCACTGCCTGATCCTGCTTTACTCAAGCCACCTCTAGCTCTGACTGCAGTGCTCTGACCTGCGCAATGCTCTCATCTAGTCTCCTCTATAGGTTCGCCACACTCTGGTCTGTCATGGCATCTTGGGGCAGCAATGAGCTAGATGGTATCTCCTCATCTCCCTCCACCATCTTGAATCTCAGGAGTCTCTCAGCCTCATCCATAGCATCATCGTCATCATCATCATCCTCCTCTGTGACCTCCTCACCACCGAATCCCTCATCCCGAGGCACATCCACATCCACATCCACATCCACCTCAAGCCCCTGCCTCGACTACTCCTCTTGTCTCTCCTCCTCCTGCTCCTGCCTCAGTTGCTCCTCCTATCTCTCCTCTCTCTCCTCCTCCTTGGCCACTTCCGAGATAGCATCCAATGCTGCTCTGGCCACACGCGGTCATACCCTCTTGCCTTGCCTCTAGCCATCTCTCCTCCATCATCCCCATCATCTCCATCATCTCTGCCCCGACCTCCATCCTTGCCCCCATCTCGCCCTCCACCCCGGCCTCCATCCCTCCCCCTCCCCTTTCCTCCATCCCTACCTCCATCTCTACCACGATCCCTCCCCCTACCTCTACCCCTGTCACCATCTCTTCCCCCTTGCCTGGCTCTCGAAACATGTGGTATAACTGACCTCATGTCAATCGGCGCTGGCCCTTATGGATCTGTCAGTGGCACTGGTCAATGTGCCTGCCACCATAAGTCATAGTCAGCTATAGTCCTGAGATCTGTAACTCCACCTCTCCATCCCCACTATTGGGATACTAGCCCATCAATCTACTGCTCAACAAAAGCTACAGGAATCAGTGGCCCCTAAGCTGACTCCCTGGAAGATCTGGCATACTCAGTTGTGCCTACTGGTACACCCTACTCCTCCCCAAACTGTCTCAGTACACACTATGGCAGGTACATCTCTATAATGAGTTGACTCTGCACTATCCTACCAATCGGATAATGGTACTGTCTATAAAAGCTCAGGTGGTCATCCTCATCATCCCATTGTTGGCAGTCTCTGTACGACCTCTAGATGAATGAAACCATGGTGTCAATATGATGTCGCCACCAACCTGTCTCTCCCATCCGCGTCTACTGTAGAGCACCAGCATAGTAATAGGCATAAGGCATCCCCTCGACTAGCTGTGGTCTCTGGATGGGAGGTCAAAATATCACCACACACTCTCAGACCCATATCATCAGAAGGGTGGTGCCACAGGAAATGCTCTCTTCCCTCCTATAGGCTACCTCGTGAAGCTGATGATAGAGTGTGCCCAACAAACATGGCCCCCATGAATACACTATCATGTCCCGCCTCATCCCCACTATCACGTCTCCCCAACCAATGGGAAACCCATGCCCGCATCGGTCAGGAATCAGTATCTTGCCAATCAGTGTCACCAAAAATGCATCAAACCGGGCATAATGCTCTTCCATAAACTCCCAGTGGATCTCATAGCCCTCGATGTCGAGTCTTGCTCCCTCATCCTGATAGTAAGCTATGAATTTCTAATACCCATGCTGAGGGTCGTAAACAATCCACTCTCCTCGGATCGATAGACGTAAGATGTGATAGACATCCTCCAGCGTCACTATGGCCTCTCCCATTGGCAAGTGGAATGAGCATGTCTCTAACTACCACCTCTCACATAATGCAGTCAACAAACAACTATTTTCCTGAATAACAGGCATATAGGCAGCATAATACAAGCCCAGCCGCATCAACTGTCATCGCTCTCGCTGAGTCAGCTGATCACCGAACCTGAAGGTCGATGGCCTGCTCTCCCGAGTATAGATGGGTGCAAGCTGTCTCTACACAAGGCCAAACAACATGTCAGTACCTTTTGGACAATCGTCATTATCATCATTATAACTAAAAAACATGTAAAATTTGAAAAGCATCAGAATCAGCCCTAGTCAAAGTCAAAGTAAAATGTGTCGCGTTGACTGCACTTGCGTCACAGAAAAATGTTTGTGTTGTTCTATACTTCACTTGCATCATGACATATCAATTATGTAGCTATGTTTCTTAATTGCGCCACATCAAAGTGTTTGTGTCACAGTTTATGGCACATGCATCACTTCATTTGAATGTGTTGCTCAAAATGACGAATGTGTCACAAAATGACACATGTGGCGTTATAACTCTCGAATGCGGCCCAATATGATGAATGTGTCACAATTTTTACCAAATGCATTACACATCCTTGGCCTTCCCTAAATACCCCTTACACTTGCGTTGTGACGCATCAAATGCATCGAACGCAAAGTCAAATGTGGCTTACATGCATGCATATGCATCGCGGTGCATTCATTGTTCGCCCTAAAACCCTAATTTTGGCACACAAATCAAGAAAGTGACAAAGTGGGTTAGGGGTACATACCGCTAGCTCTGAGCCCTTTGGTCGCCTGAAAGTCCGCATGATCTCCCTGCAATGCTCTGTAACTGGAATCACCATCCTTGCCAAAGTCCTCCTTGCTCTGAGCTCTCCAAATTGCTAAAGTGAATAGTGAAAATGAATTAACTTTTACCCCTTTGTCAACCTATTTATAAAGTAAAAATGACATTTGTCAACTAGGTTATTATTGGAGGCTCTTTTGACCAACTTTGACCACCCCTTTGGCCACTTTATACATGTCAGAATCCGAAACCGTTTGTGCCATCATTTTTCTGGTCATTAAATTGACTTATCAGGACACTTTCCAAATTTTTCTGTCGCCGACTCAAAATTTGAAAAATTTCCCGAGGGGGCATCGATACTCCATACCCTCACTGGGGCATGACTTTAACTTATTTTCTTTATCACAATGAGAAATGCTACATTATGACAAAGAGGGGCAAAATGTAGACACATAAAAATGACCTAGGCCTGCAAGCTCTATTTTTACCACTTTCATCCTAGCATAATTGTGACATTTAATTATGTCCTTGGTCCACATTCGCCTATTAATTAAATAATTTATAATTATTTAATTAATTCATGTCTATTATATTCTTTATGATTGTTAAATAAATAAATTATATTTATTTATTCAATGCGTCACTAAGGGTCTATTGCCTTCTTACAATTAAATAAATTTCTTAATTTATTTAATTACCTTTGTTCATTTATTCTTCCTGATTATTAAAAAAATGAATTTCATTTATTTATTTAATATGTCACTAATTCTCATAATTAAATGAATTTATTAATTTATTTAATTCTTAATAATATCCTCTAAATTAAATAATTATCTTTAATTATTTAATTGCCAAATTTAACATTTCCCTCATTTTGAATAAATGAAATTGTTTAAAATGATCTCACATTCTTGACTGTCAGTTCATTTTAGTAAATAATCTGAAAATTGATTATTTATTATCACACAAAATTCATATTTTGAATTAATTTAATTCAAAATGGTAATCTTCTTCTAAAAATCAAGCAATTGAGCAAATTCTTGATTTTCCAAATCTGCTTTTTAGTTCAACTCTTATCTTCTTGATTTTTTGAATCTCAGAAATCAAGCAGTCTTTATCTTCTTGATTTTTGAAAATCTTTATCTTTTTGATTAATTATCTCATTTATTCTCGACCACTGATTCGATCTTCTCAAATGACATCTTGACCACTCATTTAATGATTTTTCCCTAACCCTAATTAGGGATTGTCACATGAAATTTGGACCTCTGATTTTAGGCTTGCACCAACTTTTAATCTCGTTCGTCCATCCAAAATTGTATTTTCTATAAAATGACAATTTTTCTCACATTTTCGACTACTCACGCTCATACTCATATACTTGCAGTTTTATTATTTTTGATTTTGGCATACTTAATTCTAGTCATAGACATTATACTCATTTGGTCATTCAAATCCTTCAAATCTTGTTTAGGACTTTGGCATAGTCTTTGTTATCAAGTTGCTCGTACGTTCGATTTGAGGGCAACAATCAACAAGTTAGAAGGTGCTACGAAGATGAATCATGGAAGCTTCAATGATTGAATGGTATAATCATTTCTTCTTTTAGTTTTCAATGTACTTCATAGTTCTTTGGGTTTCTATGCTTTAATATTTGATAATCTAACCTTACAAAAATAACCCATTGATACAGAAGCAGACTTCGATCTATTGAGCTCGAAAGTGCACGGCAATAAAAAGGACTCCAAAAGTACTCTCCTTGGGGAGTTTTGAACAAAAAGGACTCCATAGCCCCGTAGAACTATGAAGTTGTACAAAGTACACCGAAGGCCCTCATACCAATGATGGACAAATCTTGCAAGATAAAAGCATGTCGTAGGCTCATAGACCTACAAGGAGGCAACCCCCAAGATCTCTCACATGAAGGAATCCTTGAGAAGTAAGTGACTTACAAGGCCATAGACCTGTAAGAAGGTATCCCCCAAGATCTCTCACATGAAGGAAACCCAGATGAAAGTGCCTTGCAGGCCTGCTGACTTGCAAGGAGGTATCCCCCAAGATCTCTCACATGGAGGAAACCCAATGAAATAAGCACCTTACAGTCCCACATACCTACAAGAGAGAAACCCCCAAGATCTCTCACATGGAGGAAACCCAAATGCACTGGGACTCCGCAAAGTCAGAAAGTACCTGTACAGGCACACCTGTAAAGTGACATGTTTACCCACAAATAAAACATGACAGAAAACACAAAGCAACCATGCAAGACAATAAGCAGACAGTCATGTAGACTATCAAGAAGTTAGAAGGATTTCAAAGGGGTCCCCCAGGAGCTCGATGTGAAGAGGGGTTCACTAGAGGGACATGTTGTTTGAAAGTGTGAAAGAGATATGTTTTTCTCAAATCAATTCATCACGAAGGAATCCTTTTGAAAGATGTTCACTTCATCAAGGAATCTAAAAGGAAGAAGATTCCCCCTTGCGAGGGGAGGATAAAGGCTACTCCCACCTCGAAGGAAAGTTCTCAAGTTCTTTCTTTGTGAACCCATGATGAAGGAAACACATTATGCTAAGTCCAAGTCGAGAATGTGATTCTTGAAAAAGCTTACAAAGATTCTTGGGAAAAGATTTGTTGGAAATGAATACGTTTTCTAAAAATCAAAGTATCATAGAAATGATGTTATCACACATGAATGGGACAACTCAAGCAAAGAAGAGAGAAAGATAATAAATGAGTTCAAAAGAAATAATCACAATTAGAGGACACAAGGGTGATATGATATTTTGGGGTTGGAGCTACTCATAAATGTATATAAGTATAATAATAGTATATAAATGAACTGTCATCAACCCCCTACTATATCAAACCATGTGAAGAATGCATGAGAAAACAAAGTGAAAATAAAAAATTGGGTCAACATGGAGGGGAAGCCTAAATTCCCCCAACACTTTGCATCATCCACAATTTGTTGAAAATAAAATACAAACATGGAAGAATGATGATACAAATAGAAGAAGGTTTATGACACAAAATCACTCTCGTATTCAAGCACCAACACGGGTGACAAGGGTCATCTAGGAACACATAACACAATTATGGGGGAACACATCACAATACATGCATCTAATCTAAAGGTAAAGAAGAGGCCTCCCCCTAACATTCATTGACCAAGAGGTCATTCGCTTCCAAATCTAAATCATTATAAGGGGAAGGGGGATGAGCCTGCACTAGTGGAATATTAGGGGGAGGAGATTTCGACCCTCCTGCAACAAGGGCTAAGGAAGAAGGCCCACAAGGTACTCTCCACTAGGCTCTTGTGGAGCTATGTTCAAAAAATTTGTGAAGATTGTTGATAAGGCCGAAACTTCATCCAGAGAGTTAAACATGCACTTTACTAGAGTGCCATATTGTACCTCAGCGAACAGAGAAGTTTGTGCTCAAGTTTCACCACTTGGATCACCAAATGACTCGGGAGCGGTGAAAAATTCAGGGTAAGTCAGGACTTTCTCTATTACTAGGATGAAAAAAGCTAGCGCATGACCACTTTTCAGAGAAGGTGGGCTCCTCTTATGCCCTCCACTATTCAAAGGGCCAACCTCTACCTTCTACTTTTTCAAGGGCTATGAACTCCCCACAAACAAGGGAAGAGGCGTATAGGATGGGGAGGAGGAGAAAACTATGGAAGATAGCACCAAAGTATTTAGCATATCCATAGGTTTAGGGAATGGCAGGATGTTTGGAAGGGGCATCAACATGGGAGGCTCAACCAAAGGAGCAATAAACACCTACACTTTTTTGGGGTTAGGCACACTTACACTCATAGCAAGAGTTGGAAGCAAGATTGAATTTCATTGAACGAAGGCAGAGGGGAGGAGAGAGGAAGACACATCAGGAGGTCTTGAAGTAGGGGAAATTTATTCCTCTTCCTTCTTCAACAAAGCAGCCTGCTCTGTTGCTAGATCCTTTCGCTAGCGCTTGTGCTCATGTGCAAGGTGGTTTCTACGACTCTTTGAACTAGAGGCTGGGGGCTGCGAAGGGATGGAAGGCTCATGCTCAGCCATGGGAGTGTCCACTATAGTTGTTTCTAGCATAGGGATAGGCTCCTAAATGGGAACAGGAGGAAGAGATTGAGAAACAACAGTGGGAGTTGGTTCTAATGCCTTGGTAGTGAGCCTATTCCCGTTTACTTCTTTGGGAGTAGAAGTGGTGGGAGGCTGTGAAGGCTAAGAAAAATTCTTCGTGGAGACCCTTTCTCCTTCCATACAAGTAGTACCAAGGTCTAGGTGGTTTAGTAGGGTGGTTTGATATCTGAATCTTGGGTCTATGCCTAGTAGGCACCATCAGACTTAGTGGGTGAAAGCTAGGCATATTCATCCAAAACTCTTCTATGGAAAGAGGAGTGGGAGAGCCATCCCAAGGATGGGGTAGCTTCTCTTTTCCCTTTCAAGAAGAGGAGGTAGCTGGCTACTATGCTATTGAAAGGGTCAATTTTGATTGTCCCTTGAAATGATCCAATGAGTAGCCTCCACAAGACACCAATGACTCTTATCTAGTGTCATGCACAACATGCACAACACCTTTGTGGGAGAATTTTAAACACTTATGAATGAAAAAGGTGATTCCATTCATGTAAGCTAGCCAAGGTATGCCTAGGTTTAGTTTGAACAAATCCGACTCTAGAATAACATCAAATACCATGTCTATAGCCCTAGGTTCAACTAGGATCAATAGAGTTATTAAGCCATATGGCTTGAGAAAAAGACCATCATGCGTACAGATGGTAGATTTCATTTCTTTGTACTCCCCTATATGTAATGAACTAAGTCACAATGTCTCTTCTATAATGACATTCACTTGACTCATGGGGTTAAATAAGACCCCCTTCACAATGTTTCCATTGAGGTGAGAGGGAAGGTAAAGGGGAGAAGGCTTGTTGTTCAAGGGAATATCCTACAAGGTGAATGTCACGTATGGCTAGCCAGTTGCAGGCTACATGGTTGGAGTAACCACATGACCATGTTAATGTAGGCCTCGGGCCGAGTGGTAGAATCAAAGGGATTTATAATTAAGTTTGTAGAATGCAATGGAAATAGGCCTATGTATATCTGCAGCTCACTATTTTATTTCGCCACCAATTTGTTTGCATTTTGTTTACTTCAATCAAGGAAAATAGTACCATCCTAGATGCAATCCTAGATGCAATCCTATATCTCATGATGTAGGTGCATACAACATTCAGTATCATGTTCGTTAAATCGATGGTACTAACAAAAGGTATTTGCATCATACCAACTAGGGTAAGGTTCCTTGAGAGGTTTAGGGTTCTCCAAGATTATAATCTTATCCTTGAGCAACTTCTGCAAGATGGAAGAATAAGATTCTGCTAACTTTGTGAACTTTTTGTTGCATCTGAGGCCGTTATCATTCGTAGCCGCTACTACATTTGCGATAGCCCTACCTTTCCCAAAGATTGTTACAATGGATTTTCCTTCTAGACGAGAGCGTGAGGAGGATCCCCAAACTAGACTATCGTTTGTTGATATTCTCGTAATGCAACACACAAATGCATGAAAGAAGGCTACTTCATAAAGGAAAAATTCTCCTGCCAAGGTCTCTGTAAGTTCTTTATGAACACCTTCTACATGTCAAAATTAGGCAACAGGTATCAAATTTGTGAGAAGAGCGCTTGATGTCATGCTATGAAATTAGTAATCTTCTCATTATCCCCTTGTTTGCATCAGACAAGATTCAAAATGGTCATCTTCAGTCTGATGTTGGCTTGGAACTATCAGAGAAACTGATTTACAAGTTTATCAAATGATAAAATAGAGTTGTCAGGTAAGGAATAGTACCATTCAAGTGTCATGTTCTTAATAGATCGAGGGAATATTTTTTCCATCAATGCATCGTGATGGAAGAAATCTGTACACAGGGCAGTAAAGGTGGACACATGCATCTGTGGGTCCCCTTTGCCGCCACACTTCTCAAATTTGGAAATCTCCATTCCTTGTGGGAAGGGAGTACTAAAGCTTGCTATTGATAATGGGCTATGTCAGTAGAAAGGCTAAAAGATAGGCTGGGTAGAGGCTTGGGAGAGACTCACCAGCTAGCTTTGCATCTTACCCATATTTTGAAGAAGGGTGTTCAGAATAGGGTCTTGGGATGACAAAGGTCCAATGGGACCTCCTCCAGAACCACCAACTTGTCCACCACTAGAACCACCAACGTGGCCACAACCGAAACCATTGCCAGAGCCACCACCACAAATAGGGCCTCCATCGAAGCCACCTTCGCTTCCAAAGCCACCGCTATGGCTTCCACTGAAACCACCTTTGCTAGGGCCACCTCTGCTACCGAAGCCACCACCACTACCGAATTCCCCACCACTCAACCCATCAAAACCTCCACTGGTAGAGGTGACAAGAGAGGTGAAACTGAGACCTAAGGGTATTTTGTTCACTTTCATAGTTTTAGATCTTTTAAAGGTAGAGGGGACATTGATCGATGGGACTATGTCGGCCATGTACATGGATGTGGGGGGCATTGAAATTCCTAACTATCTCTCATGGTCTTCGAGAGCGACTCCTTGTATAAGGTTAGGGTTGTTTGGAAGGGCACATACTTCAGTCAAACTAGAGAGACTATCCAGGAGTTCTATGCTTGTTTGATCTTTTCCCACCATATACTTTATCTCTCTAATAACTCGAGTGGCTCTAGCCAACTTCGGGTCCTTTTCCAGGTGATTATCTAAGTTACCTAGTCTTATGCTAATGGTAGAGATGTATTCTTAAGGAATGTGAATGGCCTTGTACTTTTCTACTGATGAGGGTGTAGGAGACACAGGAGGAGTGGGGACATGGTTGGTCTCATCGAAGAATCCTACCTCACCCCTCGAAAACTGCTCTTGGGAAGATAGACCAATGGCAGATCTGACAAAAAGGCTTGTAGAGAAACTAGTAGTGACCTTTGTCTCTCCATCAGAAGGTGTCACACACTTCTCCTAACAACATACCCAGAAGTCGTGGACTAGGTTGTGATGCTCGTAAACCTCCACAACACTCAGGCTTACAATGATCACAACGTACAATGGAAAATTATCAACATTGATAAATAGGAAAATATTGCTTCACGTTGGGTTCACCAAAAATGTAAGAGAGGGGGGGCGGTATGTGTAGGACCATTATGGGCCAAAAAGTGGCGATATGATGGGTATGTGGCTAACGACATTTTTTTTTACCCAAAATTGATCAAATAAAAAGGGTTTTTAAAGGAGATTCTCAGCTTTCCACCAATATAAATTATACTTTACTTTGAATTTAATAAATAATTATTATTCATTTTCTATTTGAATTACGACTAAAGTCTTGATTGATAGGCTGATTGAAAAACATATATAGCTTTCAAATGGTATCACATTTTTTGAATCCAAAACATGTATCACATTCTATGCTTCACATACTTTAGGATTAAAAAAAATGAATTTCATGAAGTTTTGACCAAGTTAAGGTGGTCAGACATACAATTTTTTATATTTTTTAAAAGTTGTAATAAAAAATTCATAATTAATGATTTACTTGGAAAAAAATTATAAAAAAATATGCATCACATTGGGACATGAGTCCTCTAGTTATATCTAAAATCTTAATAAACAAAAATATTATCATTTTATTGTGGTTAGGGTGGTAAGACAAAGACCTGCTTATTTTTTCCATGAAATTGAAGTACTACTGCATTGAAATTTTAAATTTTCACCAAATAGATCTTTTTTTAAAATAAACCTATTAGTTTAAAGAAACTACATTCAATTTGCTACAGATTCTATTCTTACATATTTTTGAAATAATATAGATAACTTATTCAATTTTTTATGTCAAGTTTCTTGACTCTGATTTTTTTGAATTTTTTTTCCACTTAAGGGCCTATTTTTTCCATGTTTTTATATTCAATTGGCTCTAGGTCATAGAGAGCCAAGAGTGGAGGGCTGCCCTAACTTACCTCACTCTAAAAGGTTCCTTGAGACAAGAATCAAGGATGATGAGGACTATAATGTACTCCTATCACCCTATAGATCCTGAACTTAGGTTTGGGATAGGGAAGCTGGTTTTTGGAGTCGTTACTGTGTCTCAGATAACTCTCTATATGAGGTCAACACCGCAGTTCTCGGATGACACCGCGACGTACTGGCATCTCTCCGGCGCACTAGTGTTTGTATGGTTGGAAAATAGTTAACACAATACAAACTACCTAAAACCTAACTGAAAACCTATCTAGTTGGTTTCAATGGGAAAAACATAATAATAAAGTAGGGGAAATAAAGATGAAGATGATAAAACAAGTAGATAAAAGCTAGGGTGATGAAGATAATCTCACAAAAGCATTAGCTCACCAGCTAGCTCCACATGAGCATTCACCTAGACACACAAGAAGGGGAAAATTACTGGGTCTATATAGGGGCCTACCTCAGTTAGACTCCCATTTTGGTGTTTCCACCTCCATAGATAGCCAGAAAGAAATGAAGTAGAAGTGTGCAATAAAGGAAAGAAGAGAACAAAAACACTACAAATAGTATTATACTACCTCTATCAAATCACAAAGGAGAGAAGTGAAATATTACCACCTCCACCCATAATCTCACTAGCCAATGGAGGAGAATACAAACTTCGAAAAGTCACCACAACCACAACTGTGATGAAGGGATATCTCACAAGACTCCAAGCCCACACTTCTATGACTTGCTTCACACTTGCTATGTGGAGTTGATGGAGTTCTACTACTACAATGGAGTGTTGAAATGTTGCTTGAGAGTGAAGTGAATGTTGGGAGTACTAAGAGATGGCTTAAGAATGTGTGTAGAGATCAAAATGAAATGAGAATGGATGAATTTTAAGGAAAATTGAGGAAGAATAAGGAATTTTCAGGTTGATTGGTCAAAGAGGGATGTTACAATTCATCCCTAATTGGGAGTGTAATTCCTCTTCCAACTTTAGACATGGGAATCCATTAGGGATGGCAACGTGTCGTGTAGATGCCTGCGCATTGTGCACGTATCCCTGACAAATATTCTCTCACCGACACAAAGGACATATGCCAAGTGGATGAAAGGAAGTCAGGTGATGTGGAATTTCGCCTTTGGTATGTGAAAGGGGAATTTGTGTAAGGGGTGAAAATTCACTCCTATACAACAAGAAATTTTCTAATTTCTTGAAAATTAAGCATTACAAGCTGAAACTTAAAAATTGAATTTAGGACCTTAAGATGTTGCGAAAAACATGTTTAAAATTTGAATTTGTGATCTTAAAGGGGACCCATTCACCCAAGGGTGAATTGGTTCTAACCTAAATGAAATGAAAAAATTAGGTCTTGTGTAATATGGGACGGGGGTTCACCAAAATGATAATAGATAAACCTATTTTTCTCTATTTCATTAGGAAATGAGATCCACACAATGAATTGACTAACAAAACTTAGGTGAATCAATTCAATATGAGAATATTCAAATTTCCTTATGACAGGAGGATGAGGATCAAGGTCAAACAGCACTTTGTGGAGAAAAACTAAAAATAGAAAATCAAATCCAAAATGCAATCCAACACCTAAAACAATAATATTAAACTCAATATAATTTACAAAACCAAAAAAATAAATGCAGATTTGAGAAGAGAAAAAATGTGTTTACCAATCACCAAGACAGTTTCTAAAGGCTGACTAGGGAAAATGGGTCTTTGATCATGACTTTTTTTCAACTTTTGGGAGCCTCTAACACAAATCTATAACTTCTGATTTGTCCAAGTTTCAATTCCAAAAATTTAGAAATCAGATCTGTAGGTTATATTTTGTGATTTGACAACTTTGACAACTTTTGCAACTTTGACAATTTTGTAAATATTGCTCTTCAAAAGGTCTTCAATCCTTCTTCAACCTAAATTTGCAATCATACACATAAGAGAGAAAAATGTTTGTTTTTGGGTGAATGGGGTTTTTCCTTGGTCAAACACCATTTTTGTAATCAAACCTTGAATTGAAATGAAACATGAAAGAGGGAATGAAGAATGAATAAAGCTATATTACCACTCAATAAACCCTTGTACAAAACCTTGATAATGGGGATCTTAGGAGGTTTGCAACTTTCATAAAATGGTTGAATTGGATGTGGATCTTGACACTTGAAATGATGCTTTGAATTCTTGAAATTGATTTTGAGACCTATATCACAATGTTAGCTCCAAAAAAATGTATGTTGCAAGAATAGTTTGACATGGTGGATAGATCTTGATTCTTGCAATAAATCTCTAATATATATACTCTTGAATTCTCTTGATCATCAAATTTTTCTCTTGTGAAGTCACCTCAAAATTATAGATCAAACTTAGTGAAATAACCTTGTATTTATATGTATGTATCCTTAATTTCCCAAAATTCAAATGTCACAAGCTAACATTGAAGTATGGATTTGAAAATGTTAAAATACCACCAAAACATAATTTAAATTGAGGTCCAAAGGTCTAGGGAGGACCCATTCACCCATGGGTGAATGGTCCCAATTCCCTATTCCTAGAACACACATTGCTCAATATAAAGTGTTATGTTTAAGCATTAATTATTGTCAAGTTTTCCCTTAGGAAAATGTAATTTATTAGGCTTGTAAATGAATAAAAGGGCCAAATAAGGAATAATTAAGCTCAATTTAATTAAGAGGGCCCAAATAAGTGTGAAAATGTAAAGGGGTGCACTTATAAACACTAAATTAAGGAATTATTAAGTCCATTTTAATTAGGAGGGCCAAAACAAGTGATAAAATGTAAAGGGATACATTTTTATACACTACATTTAGCCCCCACTTTAGTGAGAGGATGACCTTGCATCAAACTCACACTAAAGTAGACAATCAAGAGAGGTCTAGTTGTAAAATTGTTGGAAGGACAAGATGACAAAGATCAAGGATGGTGATCAAGCCCCCAAGATCTAAGATCTCATGACAAAACCAAAAAAGGCACAAGGAGACACATGCCTATGTTAAACATATATATGTGTATGCAGTAATGAAAAGATCTCAATCATATAATGTCAAAGAATCAAAGAAAGAAAAGAGAAAAAGAAAGGGGTGGATCAAGCCTCGAATGTCCAACATGAGATCACAATCAGTTGTTTGTCCAAAAAATTTTACAAGTGGAACACACCATCCACTATGCAAACAACAATGCACACTCACACGGGCTAGTGAAATCCATTATTCACTATGTGAGCCCCCAAGGGTGGAAAATGAGAGAATCTTATTAGGCTCTCATACCATACCAAAGTTATACCTTTGATAACTTTAATAAGGCACCAAACAATACGAACTTCGAGCTTTGTAAGGCTTAACAAGTTGTGTAATGCTAAACACTTATGAACAAAAAAGGTACCATAGGAAAACAAAGCATGTTGTGCTTGGTGGCCATGAAAAAGGGTTGTAACTTCGAGCTTCACAAGGTTAGCAAGTTGTGTTATGCTAAACACTTATGAACAAAATGCAAATAGGATAAGACATGTTCAAAGGGGTTTTTCTTAGTTCATGTAAGGTCTCCTCTTAGGAAACATTGTGCCTAATGTCTCCAAGAGAGGACAAGTCTAGGATAAAATATTCACAACTTAGGGAATGCAATGTGTAGCATCACTACTAAGAGGAATATTGTATATCAAGAAAGGTCACATTCTTGGAGGACATCAAACCCATTGACACCACCAAGAAGAAGAAACATCACAAGAAGTAAGAAGACCACATAATGAAACATAAGAATATATTCCAAGATCTCCAAAAATGATAATGCTAATGTATGCCCCCACTTTAAATAAATTGCTAACATTATGCTTTGACCAATTACTTTAAAGTAGCAAATGATAAATGCTAACAATAAAGAATACATGAGAGCTTATTTTGAAAGTGCTATGTCAAACATATGTTTCCAAATGAGGCTACATCATGAAAAAAGGAAGGAGATTCTCCAAAAATGAAATCCCAAACACATAAGGGATCCATATATTTGCAGTCAACACATGATTCAGGGTCAACACATGTATTTTCTATAATGGGGTATGTGCAGGATCATGATGAGCCAAAAAGTGGCAATATGATGGGTATGTGGCTGACGACTATTTTATTACCCAAAATTGATGAAACAAAAAGGGTTTTTAAAAGAGATTCACAGCTTTCCACTGATATAAATTATGCTTTACTTTGAATTTAATAAGTAATTATTATTTATTTTCTTTTCAAATTACGACTAAAGTCCTGATTGATAGGCTAATTGAAAAACATTTATAGCTTTCAAATGGTATGACATTTTTTGAATCCAAAACATGCATAACATTCTATGCTTCGCATGTATAGGATTAAAAAAATAAAAATTGAATTTCATGAAGTTTTGACCAAGTTAAGGTGGTCAGACATACGAGTTTTTATATTTTTTAAAAAGTTGTAATAAAAAAATAATAATTAATTATTTACTTGGAAAAAAATTACAAAAAAATATGCATCACATCGGGCATGAGTCCTCTACTTATATGTAAAATCTTATAAAAATATTATCATTTTATTGTGGTTAGTGGTCGACAAACACCTACTTCTTATTTTTTCCCTGAAATTTAAGTACCATTGCATTGAAATTTCAAATTTTCACCAAATAGATTTTTTTTTTAAACAAACCTAGTAGTTTAGAAACTACATTCAATTTTCTATAGATTCTATTCTTACATATTTTTGAAATAATATAGATAATTTATTCAAATTTTTATATCAAGTTGCCTAACTCTATTTTTTTTGAATTTTTTGCCACTTAAGGGCCTATTTTTTCCATGATGATCCTGCAAATACCCATTGATATTGTAGAGCTTAGAAACATCATCATTGCCCAAATAACTCATGGAACGGGAAGAATGACACATAGAGAGTGAAAAAAAGAAAATATTTTGGGTCAATATGGAAGAGACCTAAATGTCTTGATGTCTTGCATCATCCCTAAAAGAAAAAGAAAATAAAAAAGAAAAGATAAAGGGTTTATGACATATAGAAGGATGAAGGTACAAATAGAGGAATGAACATGAAGATACATCAAACATAACAGTATGAGAGATCACATTATGAACATGCAATCACATAAAGAACATGAAAAGAAAATAAAGAAAAGACTAGTAAGGCACATGTGAGTCAACCTATAGCACGTTGTTTACATCCAAATCTTGTTCATCGTATGTGGAAGGCAGAGAACTAGCCAAAGGGACAACGTCAAGTGCCAAACTAGGACAAGCACCAAGTTCAACATGTGGTGAATCACTTTGTAGGAGGATCATCCTGACTACTATCATTTAAACTCATGGAAGAGGAAAACAATAAATTTAACTTTTTATGCACTTCCTCATCAATTTTTATAATTTCATTGGCATCATCTAATTTTATCATAGTAGAAGGTATAGTGATAATATCCATAGAAGATGCTTGTTCTTGTTGTGTTCAAGGTTTAGGATTTTCTTGTTTCCGTATGTCCATATTGTTTCCACACTAGAGTAGAACTGAAGAGGAATTAATGAAAGAAAGGGAGATTGATACCCTTTAGCACTGCCAATCAACATAAGGGTTGTTAAAGTTGCTCTCTTATGTGTGTGCCAAAACTGAAAGGATTGGGAGTCAAAGAAAAGATGAAACAACTGAAGTGGGGCATAATGCATTTGGAGCTAGAGAATCATCATGCAAATTTCTCAAGGTAAGTTTGTATTCTGATTTGTTATGTTATTCTTTTCTTCTTTTTCTTGTAACAAATGAGCAATATCACGAAATTTACACCTAAGTTCTTTAGTATTTCAGTTTCCTTTCACTTGGTTTTCAAATTGTGATTGTCTAGGAGTGGGTTTATCAATGATAGGTTTCTTTTCTACCCTTAAGGGAGGAACAAAAGTGTTGTGCATGTTTTGCACGCACACCCCATTCAGAACAGGGACCCTCTTTTTCCTTCTCCTTATCGGGTCACTTTTGGCTTCACCTTGTTTTGCATGCCCCTGTGTTGGTGTTCAAAATGCTCAACAAACCTCAAAGGAGTCATCTAAAATTTAGCCATGTTCTTTTCCCCCTCAAATTTGAAGGTCTTTGGTCTTGGCTAGTCCCTAGCTATTGTTTGCCTTAATGTCTCAAAACTGTCATCCGTGGGGCCCGCTGAGCTTGGCTCACCCAATCTCACCTTTTGGGTTTCCGTTGCTCGTTTGCTGATCCTAATGGTCATGTAGTGGCAGCCTTTCGTCCGTTGAGACCCAAGGCTTCTCTTTCCATCAATTTCTCTTAGAAATTTTGAAACGACTTCCGTTGGTACTTCCAGGCTCGCCCTTGAGGAATGTTGTCTTTCATTCACTGTCCGTCTTTCTTCCGCTTTTCGTCTGTCATCCAACTTCCATCAGCACTACTGGGCCCCGGCTTGGGGAATTTTGTTTTCCGTTCATTGCCTTCCTTCCATCAACTGTCTGACTTCCATCGGTGCTTCTGGGCCCGGCCTTGGGGAATGTTGTCTACCTTTCTTCTGCCTTCCATCTATCATCTGACTTTCGTCGACACTTTCGGGCCCAGCCTTGGGGAATGTTTTCCGTCGTTCGCTATCCGCCTTCCTTCCACCTTCCGTTTGTCATTTGACTTCCGTTGGTGCTTCCGGGCCCAGCCTAGGGGAATTTTGTCCATCGTTCTATGTCTACCCTCCTTCTGAATTTCATCCATCATCCGACTTCTGTCAACGCTTCTAGGCCCGACCTTGGGGAATGATCTTCATCATTCGTTGTCCCCCTTCCTTCAACCTTTCATCTGTCGTCTGACTTCCATTGGCTCTTCTGAGCCCATCCTTGGGGAATGTTGTCTACCATTCGTTGTCCACCTTCCTTTTTCCTTTCGTTTGTCATCTGACTTTCATCGGTGCTTCCGGGCCTGGCCTTGCGGTTTGTTGTCTGTCGTTCATTTTTTTCCTACCTTCCACCTTCCATCCATCATCTGAATTCCATCGACGCTTCTGGGACTGACCTTGGAGTTTTTTGTCTATCGTTCAATGTCCTCCTTCCTTTCTCCTTTTGTCCGTCATCCGACTTAGCGCCCACAACCCTGATCCCACACTAATGTTTATCATCCAAATGGGCTCAAAATATAAATATTATGATCTTTTGATGATGCATGAATGGATCTAACAAGGAGTTTGCAATATTTGACTAGCATTTTCCTTGATTTGTGTATGAAATCACTTACAACACTTCATGTATGTAGGCTTCAAGAAACCTATCGCGTGTCTATTAGGGAGGCCCACTGAGAAAGTTGAACAAGGAAAAAGCACATTGTTCCTGTCACCATTCATTGTATGCTCGCCTCTGCTCCTTGCCCCCATCAACAGAGCTGGAATTAGAAGGAGGCCTATGTCAAGGAAGTAAGTGAAAAGTCCACAAAGGGAGGTCTTGAAGGTGGTGGGAGGGAGCAGTTGTTTTCCCCCTCCTAGAAAACAATCACGATCCGTTCAGGGTTGTCTCATCAGATCATAGATAATTAATCCATCTCACAATGATGAAAATATGTAGGTGAGCTTCGTTTGATCCAATGGAGAATGTTGCAAGTCCATCTTGGGAAGAAGGAAGCCTTCAAGAAGTTTCAGCTATAGTGAAAAGGGAAATCAACAAGGGGACAAAATTGCTACAACACCTAAGCACTAGATGACAAATTAAGAATGAGGATAAAAGATGTATTTTAAATTGTTGAATATTGTGGGGTAGGTGAATCCCTAGTGTAATCAAATCTAAGCCACACAATGTAATTCAATCCTAGCCATTCATTTGGGCTTTGGAAAACTATAAATAGGGGTCTCCCCCTCATTTGTAAATGGTTGGAGAGTTGTTGTAAGAAGAATTTGCAGCAATAGAAGACAACATTGCATGATTTTATAGATGTTCTCTTTTATTTTCCTCATCTTGCATGCATCATTCTACTTCCATGTTATTTGTAGTGTTCATTTATTGAATGGAAGTGGTTATGGTGATTGTTGTTTCAGTATTTGATGAATTTATAGCTCATGCTTTTTGTGGTTCATTGATGATGAATCACTTTGTAAAGCTAGTATGAGCTTCCTTCCTTTATTGCTGCAACTTAGTTCGATTACATGTGCATGATGTGTGTGTGTAATTTGAAAATCTACAGTCCTTAAAAGATTGTACTAGTTTTGTGTAACTGTAGGATCCTCTTGGCCAAGAAAAACCTAGTTTAGGGAGTTTGTCTACTGTAGCAGCCTCCATGATCACTGTTCATTCGTAGTTTAAGATCTAGGAACTTCTTCTCTTCCCTGCCCTTTTTTCCTTATTTTTTAATAATTGCCTATGCTAAGGTTCATTGCACATTGTAAAGCCAAATCCAATGATGAAATGGAGTTCAAGACTATTGTTTGAACCTGCAGTAAAATTACAACTCTCCTATCCGAAGAACTCCATTTGTAAACCCAACTTCCCACACTTTGTAACTCATTTGTAAGTCCACCTTGTTATTCTAGCAAGTCAAATGAAACAACTGAGATATTCCAAGCACTGTCAGGACCTGACATTAGAGACCTTGGGATAGTGTTCTGCAATCTGATTATGGAAGATTGTCTTTCAAGAGAGGTGATGCACCTATGCATTACCTGTGTTGAGAAGTGCATAAAAAATACATCAACAGAACTGGCACTAGAAGGAGGGTAGACATGTTGAGGCTACAAAGCTAAATGTTGGCAGTTGAAAAGAAAAACTTTAAGAATAAATATGAGATAAGGAGATCTCTTCTAATGTTGAAACTTAAAATCAGAAAATTATGAAGGAAAAAGAAGCTGAGTCGAAATGGAGCAACATGTACAAATTTGCATCACTCAGCTACATGCATATTTAAATAGAAGACTAAGGAAACCATTGCAGCAATTCGTGTTGGCGGATAGATGTCGGATCCATTCCACTCGCAAGCATAATGAATTGGGGTGTTTGACTTTTCTTAGTAGGATCAAAAGAGTCTTGTAGGGAGAAATTCCCTTTTGGGAAGTCTATCAACCTTTAGCCCTTGCAGACTCAGAGGAAGAATTGAAAACCATGGTGGCCAAGGAATTTAAGGAGCTGATCCAATATTGTTTGGGTAGCAAGGGTGGATTAAAATTGGAGGAGGTACTAATGTCAAGTTGGTGCAGATTTCACAATTCACCACATTTAGAATTTACTTGTCCATCATGTGACAATATCATAACTCAAGTCAAGGGTTGTTTGGGCAAGTCAGAGTAGCCAACTCCCAATGATGAGAAGTTATCCCATGAGGCAGAAGAGCTTTCAAAATATGGAGGAAATTAGGTAAAAGAGGAACCAAGGGATTCGACACAAACTAGTGCTGGGACAACAAACATCAAAGATGAAAATGAAAAGGAAGAAGCATATTTATGTAGGAAAACAAAATGATTTGATGAAAGTTTGATTGGAAAGAAGTTAGAAGGCCCTTTCTCCATCAGCAAAGAGAATTCCTCCAATCTAGAAGGGGAGCCATTGGCAGTTGAGGATGAATCAACAAAGTTTGCAGCTACACATATTAGGACAACCCATGAAGATGCCAATGCAGATGATGAGAATCAACAAGAGGAAAGGGATGACAACCTTGAAAAAATAGAAAATGATGATGAAGGCATAAGTTAAATTAGACTAGAAGACCTCTCCTTCATAAATGACAGTGATAAAGAATCTGAAAATGCAGATTTGGAGGAGTGGGAACAACTACAGGTCACGACTGTTCGCCATCCAACTTCGCTCCCAAGTGATGATGAGGACCTGATCATGGATAGATTCAACTAGCTCGTCTCTATGTTGGCAAAGGATTGGTCGGAGCTAAAATACCAAGTGGATTTGGAGGTGCTACTACTACCAAATTGGTGTAGACTTCATGATTCATTGCACTTGGAGTTCACATGCAGACTGTTCCAAGAAGCCATCAAGCAAGCCAAAGAACAAGCAAAGCAGCCAAGTACACCACTTCCTGCAGTTGCTTCAAGGATGGAACATGAGGATCAAGAGCCTGAGCCAAGTGACAACCCAGTTGAAGTAGTCCTCAAGAAGGCGTTAGGACAACAAAGGAAGAAGGACAACAAAGCAGTCTCGAGCTTTCGAACGACGAAGTGGAGAAGATAGGAATGTTGTCCAACAATCACTAAGGGTCCTTCCCCCCTGTGGAACACTTGTACATGATGGATGATAGGATGTGTAGAAGACTTTCAGGGGTGGATCATTCAATTTACATTGATCCCCTTGATGGACCAGTGTCTCTTCTTGTTTTCCTCCCACTTGGAACCATGCCACAAGGGTATATTAGAGCAGCAGAGGAGTACATCCTAGATGTTAGCAGTGATGAAGACATGCCACCTGAACCACCCATTGGTGAAATATTGGAGTTTCCAGAGTGGGAGAGGGGTTCCTTCTCCATCTATAGTGATAGTGAGCAAGGGGAGACAAGTGAACACCATGAGGAGATGCATCACTGGTACATTTTGACCCATTTTTTGATGGGCGTCCGTCAAAATTTTGATGGATGTCGGGCCAAAATTTCAATGTTTTGAAATGTCATCAAAATTTTGACGCAATAATGGCAACAAAAATCCATTGGAATTTCGACGGATGCTCATCAAAAAATGGGTCAAAATGTACCAGTGCATGCCATACAAAAGGAAGAAGATAAAGGCGGGGGTGTTCCAATGTTGCCAACAAGTATTATGCACCTGGCCAACTACAAGATGCAACCAGGAGTCCTCTCACCAGGATCATTGTTGATCCTCCTTCATATTTAGATGGTTGCAATAGGACAAATTCATGCATGTCATCATCCCATGACATTGAACATCATGAAAATAAGGTCAACACTTGGGAAAGGAAATGGGACAGCGTGCTACTTTTTGAAGACAACAATCAAGTGGACACCAGGTTTCCAGAAGATCAACGAGATGAATTCTATCTTCTTGAAGAACAACTGATAGGGATTTTTTATCCCACACAAGACGTGGAAGAAGTGTTTGTTTCCCTGTTCTCCTTTCCTTATGCAAGCTTAATGTCCGAAGTGCTGCACCCTCCACCGCACCTGCCTGAGGCTACCAATGCACCTATCGACGATGCAATGCTCACTCTCGGTTGTCCAATGCTGCCACCTGCATGTGACGACATCGAGATTCTATCCTTCCTTTCTCTTGTTGATTGTGATAGTTGCACTTATCATTTTGATTATGGAGTGAGGGAAGGAAAACCTGCTTATGGATCAACCATGGGTTCAAAGAATCACCTCAATTGCTTATTTTCCCTAGCTATGCGATGAAATTTGAATGTTGCAATATTGAATTTCCTTATGTTGAATATAAAGATGAATATGCATGGTTAAGAACCAAAATGATCGCCTATTTTCTTGTGCATGCACTACAAAATCCAATGAACATTAATGTTAGCTCGCCCTGCTTGAACATAGTGCTTTGTAAATATCTTTGTACATAACCCATTTTGAGTAGTGTAGGTTTCTTGTAAATAATTTGATTTGCTGCTTTCCTTAGGTTAGTTGGTTTGCTATATGTTTTCTTTGGGGTAGTTTCTTTGTTGTTTGCTTTCACTATCCTGCTTTGGTTAGTTTAAGTGTTTGCCTTTTTTTTTCTCCCGTTTTCTTTTTGTGTTTCTTTCACTTTGTTGTTTCTTTGCTCGGGGTCCCTCTGCTTTTAGCTGGGCACATTTGTGGCACAACAACCATACTCACGGCCTGGGTTGTTCTATGTATTTCTTCATCAAATGTTAATAAAGTTTTCAACAAGCATAAGTCATGGGTTTAGTCTAACTCTGATGTATTCTAAAATATTATATCTTTTACACACTTTAAGAATTTGGAGGTCGTTGTGGGTCCTGTTGCAAAGTCTAGTTAAGTGAAAAATCTAAAACTCTGCTTCAGCGTCGTGCTGTGATTCTCAACCCTGAGCGTGAGCTTCATTGCTTGTGGTTTGAAATAAAAGAACCGAAAAGAGAAAGATCAAAAGAAAGAAATGAAAGAAATCATTGAAAATTAAAAGAAAGATAAAATTCAACCTTTCAGGAGAATCTGAGCAACTCTACCGGGGTTATGGATGCCTAGCCGACAATAGAACAATGTTCAGAAGAATCACAATGATAACCTCATCGTGGCTATGGATGCCTAACTGGCAGCGAGGAAATGTCCTGGATGCTTTTGGAGTTAGAAAAAACTACGTAGCTTAACTTGACGAAGCTTGGGTTCCTCTAGCAACTGAAGGATGGGAATTAACATAATTGCACACTTGAATTTTCAACATATTGAAGGTTGGGTTGGCTAGTGGTTTTGATCCTTTGGTTGAGTGTCTGGTTTGTTTTCCCTAGCGTAAAGATCAGAACTAGAGATTCTGGGTTCGTGATTCTAGTTTGTCATCAAAATGCTCTAGACCATTTCCCCAGTGAGTCACCATTTGTTGTGCATGTTTTTCACACACGCCCCGTTTGGAACGAGGACCCTCTCTTTCCTTCTCTTTGTTAGGTCACTTTTGGCTTTGCCTCGTTTTATGTGCCCCCATGTTGGTGTTCAAAATGGTGAATGAACCTCAAAAGAGTCATCTAAAATTTGGCCATGTTCTTTGCCCCCTCAAATTCCAAGGTCTTTGGTCTTGGCAAGTCCCTAGCTGTTGTTTTCCTTAATGTCTCAAAATTGTCATCTGTTGGGCCTATCGGGCCCAACTCATAGGATCTCCCCTTCTTGGTTTTTGTTTCTCATTTGCTGATTCTAACGGCTATGCAATGGCAGCCTTTCGTCCGTCAGGTCCGGGGGCTTCTCTCACCATCGATTTCTCTCATAAATTTTGAAATGACTTTTGTCGATGCTTCTGGGCCTGGCCTTGGGGAATGTTGTCTGTCATTTGTTGTCTGCCTTCCTTCTTCCTTTTGTCTGTCGTTCGACTTTCTGTCAGTGCTTCTAAGCCCAGCCTTGGGGAATGTTTTCTGTTGTTCATTTTCTGCCTTCTTTCCGCCTTCCGTCCACCATCCAACTTTTTCCAGAACTTCTAGGCTCGGCCTTAGGGAATGTTGTCTGTGATTCATTTTCTTCCTTCTTTCTGCCTTTCATTTGTCATCCAACTTCCATCGGCGCTTCCGGGCATGACCTTGGGGAATGTTATTCATTTTTCGTTGTACGCCTTCCTTCTGCCTTCCATCCGCCATCTGACTTCCATCAGCGCTTCTAGGCCTGGCCTTGGGGAATGTTGTCCATCATTTGTTGTCTGCCTTCCTTTCACCTTTCGTCAGTCGTCCGACTTCCATCAGTGCTTCTGGGCCTGGCCTTGGGGAATGTTGTCTGCTTCCTTCTGCCTTTCATCCATTGTCTGACTTCTGTTGACGCTTCTGGGCCTGGCCTTGGGGAATTTTTTTTGTCATTTGATGTTTTCCTTCCTTCCACCTTCCGTCCATCATCCAACTTCCGTCGGCGCTTCTAGGCTCAACCTTAGGGAATGTTTTTTTTCCTTCCGTCCGTCGTCTGAATTTCCTTGGTGCTTCTGGTTCCGGCCTTGGGGTCTTTTGTCCATTGTTCACTGTCTGCCTTCCTTCTACCTTTTGTCCGTCTTTTGACTTCTATTGG
>VDFB02136699.1:0-10311 GCA_007258455.2 Sequoia sempervirens
CAATCCAATGTGGATGGTCAAAACACATCACCCCCTGGGGAGGAAAACATGGCCGATCAACCCGAGCTCACGTTCGAAGAACACTTTAGCAACCCTGTCAATGCACAAATGACAGAACGCCTCTTCGAAAGACATGGGGACAAAATCTTGGCTCACTTGATTGACAAGGGTGTCAAGCTACCGTCAGGTGTCGACTTATCCAAGTATGGCACCTCAACATCCAACGTACCCCAAGGCTCACATGACATCCCTAGTAGCTCGTATGCCCCCATAGAAGGTTGGCATCAACCCGAATTCGGCAACGCAGTCCTGTATCCCGTTGGAAATCCCACACATCCCACCATCTCGATCACGGGAGCACCTCAAACCATTGATCCCAATGATCCCTATGCCTATGGCATGCCGCAAAACATCCCGCAACCACAACCATTAATGCTACCGGCACCGCCCCTTTCGAACCCGCCTCCTGTCAACACTGGGGGCAACCCTTTCGCTTCTTTGCATCCGCCTCAAGGAGCAACCAATCCTCCACCCTCATCATTCAATCCTCCACCATCGGCCCAATCCAACGTCCCTCCTCCATCGTCATTCAATCCTCCACCATCAGCCCAATCCAACGTCCCTCCTCCCTCATCATTCAATCCTCCACCACCAGCCCAATCCAACGTTCCTCCGTCATCGTTCATGCCCCAACAACCAGCCCAATCCAACATTCCTCCATCGTCATTCATAGCTCAACAGCCGCCCCAATCTAACATCCCTCCATCATCATCGTACGCTCCCACTAGTGCTCAACAACCTCCCTCGCACAACATATCAATCGCACCTCCACTTCAACAACAACCGTTGGTCAATCCCCTATTCTCAGCACAACCGCCACAACATCAACCACAAGGAAATCAACCTCGGCCTTCAGCCCCCACCATATCTCCATTCCTTGCATCCATCTTACGCCCGCAAGTGCAACCATCACATAACATCCTGTCTCGCCAACCACAGCTGCCTACTGTGCATCAACAACAATATCAACAAGCGCCCCATCATTACAACTATTACAACCAGCAACAATATCCACAACAACCCTCCTATGGGGCATCACAACAGTCATATCAACACCCCCAATATCCGCAAGCTAATCAACAACACTTTCTCCACACTTCCCAACAGTACGCCACCCACAACTACCCAGCCAATCCATATCCTCCTTCGCAACAACAACCTCTTTATCAACAAGGTCCCTTGGCATATCAGCAGGATGTGACGCCTCCTCATCCATACACCCATCTCCAAACATCCTCCCAGAATCCACAATCATCATATCATCAATATCCATCCAACACACCAGCCAATGCAGACATCCTGGAAATCAAAGCCGCACTGAAGGATCTCCAGGCAGGGACTAGCAAACAATCGTTCAAGTTCGAAGATATATGCCCCTATCCGTATGATCCCTCCATCTCATTGATTCCCTTCCCTAAACATTTTGAGATACCAAAATTTGACAAGTATAAGGGGAACAAAGATCCAAAGGCTCACCTGCGGGAGTTTTACTCCCAGTGTCAAGAAGTAATCCACAATGACAACTATCTCTTGCGACTGTTCCCCCGAAGTCTGGGAAGCGACGCACTAGGGTGGTTCATGACCCTCGACAAGGGATCTATAAAATCTTTTGTGGACTTGTCAGAAAGGTTTGTCTCCTACTTCTCCTTCAACTTGGAGAAGGATACTGATACCCTGGATCTTCTCAAAGAAAAACAACGTGAAGGGGAAACTTTCACTAGCTACCTTCAGAGGTGGCGTGCCCTAGCCAGCCGAATGAAAACCCCTTTGAAAGAAAAGGACACGGTCACCCTTTTTGTGGAGAACTCCCATCCTGACATGGCCCACAACTTCCGATTACATTGTGTCACCACTTTCGCGGAGGTAGTGGAGAAAGGACCCATCCTTGAGCGTGCCCTTATTGCTAAAGGGCACATCAAAATATATAACCAAGATAGGGAAAGGTCTTTCAATGACAAGCCATGTTTTTGGAACAAGAACAAGAATGCAGTGAATGATGGTGTCACTGACACTAAACACGTCCACATAGCCAACACATCTCAGAAACAATAGCAATCCATGCCTAATGCCATATCTGTACCGCAAGGGACGCCCCGTCCTCCCCAACAGTCCAATCAAAATAACCAAGGGAACAATAAACGCCAATATGCTCAACTAGGAGAACCCTTGAGTGTTGTCTTCAACAAACTGTTGCAAATTAGCTACCCGATCACGTATCCTGTCACCAAGCCGTTTGATGAATCCAAACCTAAGCCCGCATGGTTTAGGGAAAATGAATATTGTGAGTTCCACAAAATCAAAGGACACTCTTTGAATAAATGTCAGGGTCTCAAAAACTACGTCCAGGATCTCATAGATCGAGGTGACATCAAGGTTGATCCTAGTCAGGCTCCGTCATCCAACGCTCAATTACAGATCTATCAAAACGCCTTCCCAAATCATAACCAAGGCCCGAGCACTTCCAATACTAACCCTCAAAATAATAGCACAAATAACGTGAGCTACAAGAGTGTACCCCTCAATTACGAGGGTGTTATTCATTACATTGAGCAGGTAGAACCTCGTGTATCCATGATACACGTTAAAGCTAAAGACCCCCAATGTGCTGTTACCACACGACGGGCCCGTATCACCGTTCCTGCAGCCTCCGCACCCGCTCAACCTACTCCTATAACTTCCCAGTACAATATCCTTGATCACCTTGGAAAGACCCCTGCACATATCTCCATTTTGGATTTACTCAAGTCTTCCCCTGTGTATCAAGAAATCCTCAATAGAGCTCTACAGGAAACTCATGTGCCTAATAATATGGATCCTACACAGTTCCAAGCCTTGGTAGGACACCTGGATTCATCCCACCAACTACACTTCAGCCACAATGATATGCCCAACATTGACGCCAATCACAATCGTCCCTTACATATTGAAGTCGTGGTTGCTCGACATAAAGTAAAAAGGGTCTTGGTAGATAATGGCTCTGCCCTCAACTTGTGCACTTTAAAATTCATAAAACAGGTGGGGTACACCCAAGCAGACTTAAGCAACCAAATTATTACAATCAAGGCTTATGACAATGCAGAAAGGAATTCAGAAGGGATCATTAATCTTCCTGTCCAAGTTGGACCGGTGGTTCGATACATCACTTGTCATGTCCTTGATCTGGACTTACCATATAACCTCCTACTCGGCCGACCATGGCTCCATGCTATGCAAGCCGTACCCTCCACCTACCATCAATGCCTCAAATTCCCAGTCGATGGACAGGAGGTCACCATCTATGCCGACCCCCAACCATTCGAATATTGCCGCGCTCTAGAAGCATCATTTCCCCATCTACATTATTGTCCTGGGGTTGAAATGGGGGCATCCCAATCATCACCCGTTCATCCACAATCCACTGCAAAAACCACTCCACCCTCCCCCACTAAGCCTACGTTCACAAAAGTCCAGATCATTGACAAAGGGTGTGGCGAGTACGAAATGCACACTTCTCTTAATGTGGTGACCATGCCACCATCGCCGCATGAGTACGGTCAACCTTCCCGTGCTACCCCAAAGGAAGACAAGACTGTCACCTTCAGTGGCACGAATATCCCTACCACCACCTTTGTATCCCCAAGTATCAAGATAGATGCGCCCGAAGAAGACATAAGCCAATGGGTTTACCGAGAAGAGCCTCCGCCAGAAACTCCTCTCAAGGAATACTTCCAAGAAAAGTACCCCTGGCCGACAAAGTTCATGGAAAAGCATAACTATCAAGGCAGAGGTCTAGGAAAGCAAGAACAAGGGCGATTACAACCCATTGATACATGTCTGTTACCAAAGAATGTGGGCATTGGGTATGACAGAAAGCAAAAGGGCCCTGAAACATTGTCTAATGCCTCCAATAGTGTAGTTGTGGACGACGGCTTATTGGAAGACATACCTGAGGAAGAATCCATCATACGTGCGTACGATGACGTCGATCATGTCGACCTATCCTCCATGTTTGAATGCCTATCCATCTGCACCATTAGCCTATCCCTTTGCCATCCTGAGCTCATTGATTGGGACCTACGAACTAGCACGCCTGTCACTATGTCTACGGATACATATGTCAACCTCATGGGATTGGGGGAGGATGAACACTCCAGTCGCAAAAGTGAGAATAAAAAGAATAACAAGCGGTCATCTAGTGAAAACCTCCCTGAGGCACTTCGTGACCTAGAAAAAGTAAAAATAAAGGACGCATCTGACGGCGAAAACCTCAAAGAGGCGCCAGAAGATGGAGATGTTCATCTTCCCCTTATGGGAACTTAGCTATCTACTATATCATCTATTCTGATTGAGGAGACGCAAGAGATTAATTTGGGAACTACTGAAAATCCTAAGATCACCTATGTAGCCAAGTCACTCTCCGAACAAGAGTTTCCAATCTTTGCGCAGCTACTCCAGGAGGGAATTGTTAACTTCGCTTGGTCATATTCAGACATGCCAGGATTAGATCCCGCCTTGGTGGTTCATCACTTGGACATCAACCCAGACGCTAAACCTGTCAAGCAAAAACTCCGCAAGATGCATCCGCAAGTCGCATTGTTAGTCAAGAAGGAATTAGAGAAGTTGCTGGAGGCAGGATTTATCAGGCCAATCGACTACTCCGAATGGATCTCCAACATAGTGCCAGTTGCTAAACCAAATGGCGACATTCGGATATGTACAGACTTCAGGGATCTCAACAAGGCCTGCCCCAAAGACGACTTCCCCCTACCCAATATTGACATGTTGGTCGACCTAACAGCAGGACATGAGATGTTGTCCCTTATGGATGGCTTCTCCGGGTATAACCAGATCCGAATTGCACCTGAGGACCAACACAAAACCGCCTTCACCACTCCTTGGGGCACTTTTTGCTACAATGTTATGCCCTTCGGTCTTAAAAATGTGGGGGCGACATATCAGAGAGCCATGACGGTTATCTTCCATGACCTTATCCACATCATCATGGAAGACTATGTTGATGACCTATTGGGGAAATCCAGAACACGAGCAGAACATCCTGCAATCTTGAAGAAGATATTTGAGCGGTTGGAACATTATAAGTTGCGGCTGAATCCGAAAAAGTGTGTCTTTGGGGTCACTTCTGGAAAGTTGTTAGGTTTCATAGTCTCTCGCCGGGGCATTGAGGTTGATCCCGCTAAGGTCAAGGCTATCCTAGACATGCCCCCTCCATGCAATCTCAAACAGCTAAGGAGCCTCCAGGGAAAGATGCAGTCTATCCGTCGGTTCATAGCCCAGCTTGCAGATAAATGTCAGTCGTTTACCCATCTCCTGAAGAAATATTCCACCTTCCGATGGACCCCACAGTGTCAAATGGGTTTTGACAAAATCAAGGAATATTTAGCTCATCCCCCGATTCTGATGCCGCCCATTCCAGGAAAACCCCTCCTACTTTATATCTCTGCTACCTCAGTCGCACTGGGGGCATTATTGGCACAGCATGATGAGTCACTCAAAGAAAGGGCAGTCTACTACATCAGCAGAACACTAGTCGGCTATGAGTTAAATTACTCTCCTATGGAAAAAGCGTGCCTTGCGCTGGTCTTCAGTACACAGAAACTCCGCCATTACATGCTCAGTCATCCAGTCAAATTAATTGCTAAAATTGATCCTTTGAAATATCTGTTATCTAGAACTACTTTGACTGGCCGCATGGCCAAATGGGTCATGCTACTAAGCGAATTTGACATTGAGTATGTAGAGCGCAAAGCTATTAAAGGACAGGTTATTGCTGATCAATTGGCTGAAGCACCCCTAGTAGATGCATACCCAATAGACACTGACTTCCCGGATGAAGGAATCTACACAGTAACAGAAGCACCAACTTGGACGTTATACTTTGATGGCTCATACACTCACAGTGGATCTGGGGCAGGAATTCTATTAGTCACCCCTCAAGGTGACTACATCCCAAAATCATTCAGGATAGCGTTTCCCTACACCAACAATATGGCAGAATATGAAGCCCTCCTCACCGGCCTTAGAATTGCAAAACAGTGGCATATTACACATTTGAAAGTCTTTGGGGATTCCTTGCTGGTCATCAGACAAGTTAATGATGAATTCCTCACAAAGGATGACAAACTGCTACCCTATAAGCGCATGGTGGACGATTTCAAGAAATACTTCACCTCCATACAGTTTGACCAAATCCCTCGGGTGCAGAACAAAGCAGCAGATGCCATGGCCACTATTGGTTCTTTGATCGACATGCCCAGAGATCGAACAGAGTGTGAGTTTCTTGTCGAACAACTATTAATCCCTGCATATGATGTTCCTGACACTGACATGGTGTGCGATGTTGTAGGTCCCGCCTCCCCGTGGTACCAAGACATATATAATTACCTCCGTGACAATACCCTACCCCCAGAACTTACACGTAACCAACGTAAATCATTTATCCACCGTTCATCTCGATACGTCATTGTCGGTGATACGCTTTATCGTCGCGGGTATGATGGAATCCTCCTCAGATGCCTAAATGAGACCGAAGCCCATGCTACATTAACGGAGGTACATGGCGGTGTTTGTGGAGCGCACTCAAATGGTATGGCTTTAGCCAAGAGAATCTTACGAGCGGGGTATTATTGGCCTACGCTGGAACATGATGCTTGTGAGTTTGTAAAGAAGTGTCTCCCATGTCAGCAACATGCAGATTTAATCCATGCTCCAGCACAAGATCTTCAGCCCCTCCTGGCACCATGGCCGTTTTCTCAATGGGGTTTTGACTTGATTGGCAAGATTCATCCACCCTCATCCGACGGCCATACCTTCATAATCACCGCCACCGAGTATTTCACCAAGTGGGTAGAGGCAATCCCCCTCTCACAAATCACTGGCATTCAGATCTCCAAATTCATCCTTTACCATATTCTCTGCAGATATGGTATCCCATCCACCATCATTTCCGACAACGGAAAACCATTCAAAAACCAAGCCATGAAGCACCTATGCGAAACCTTCCATATTCAGCACCGTTGGTCAACGCCGTATTACCCCCAGGGTAATGGTCAGGCAGAAGCGACCAACAAAACCCTCATCCGTATTCTCAAAAAGGTTGTCAATAACACTGGACGAGATTGGCACCTCCATATTCATCCCGCCCTCTGGGCATATCGCACATCCATCCGCACCCCAACAGGCGCCACCCCCTACTCTTTGGTGTTTGGCGCTGAAGCCGTCTTGCCAATCGAGGTTGAACTTCCATCATTGAGAATCTCTCTTAAGAACCTTATCAGTGAAGAGGATGCTCGTGTTGCGAGGCTTGCACAGCTAGAGTTATTGGACGAACGCAGAATAAAGGCCTACGATCATCTGCAAGCATATCAGAATCGCCTCAAGCGTAGTTACAACAAGAAGGTTCGCCCTCGCCAATTCCAGGTAGGCGAGCTTGTCCTTAAGGAGAACCAGCGTACTCAGCAAGATAGGGACAAGAAGGGAAAATTTGAGGCCAATTGGTTGGGGCCCTATATCATAGCTGCTAAATATGGATCTGGGGCATACAGGTTGACTACTCTTGAAGGAGACCCCCTGGACGAGCCTATCAATGTCATGCATTTGAAAAAGTTCTACGCCTAAGTCTGCTCGATTACCCCACCTAGTCCCAAAAAATCTAAAAAAAAATAAAATATCAAAAAAAAAAAAATCAAAAATAGTCAAGAGAAATAAATCCGTCCTATGGTGAAAACTACCTCTTGGTGGCGCCTTGGACAAGTATGGGTGGTGAAAACCTGGCAACAGGCGTCATCCATAGAGGGCTTAACCATTATCTACCTGACATCCTAGTTAGTTTGTGCCTTCACCCACACCGTTGCCCTCACCCGTCTCATCCTAGGCTGCTTGGTAAATATTGGATTGAGTATTGGACGACCCACCTAGCCTATTCCCCACTCCTGAGCTTTTCAGTATCCCACTCTGAGCTTGCGTCACTCGTGTTGTTGTCATCAGGTAGCGTCATCCGTCGCGTCGGTCCTCACCTAGACCCCATCACGTCGTGACCGTCAGTCGAACTACGTCGCCCCTGCGCTGTCACGTAGGCAAGGCTGATCATTTGATTCGCCCCCGGGGCATTTGTCCATCATTGGTTCCCATTGGTCTTCTTTTCGCTTTATCCGTGGTATTTTCTAGAACTACGAGGGCTCTGCGCTTTCACGTAGGCAAGGCTAATCTATGATCGGCCCCCGAGCCCCTAGGTCTGTAGGTTGTGTCAGTCTTTTTGCTTCGTCATCAAGTTATGCTCACATCTAACCGGTTCTTAACAAACGAAATTCCTTTGTGTTACAAGATCTTGTCCCTCAATAATATCCCACGCCAACTGGGTCACCTTATTTCATATCCACCTGTGGTCTCAACAGGATGAACCCTTCCTAACAGACCTCATCAATCACATCCATCACCGTGATCCTATGGCAAAGGACCTATTGTCTTGATTTTGATCTTTTGATGCTTTCGGATTTTGTTTATCATTTTGGGTTCCTTCCTATCACTTGTCAAGGTCGCCTTGGTCCATCATACCAAGGCGTGCTTTGGCTTGTTGAAATGGGGGCATGCCTTGATCCTTTGTTTTTGTCTGCTGTCTTCTCGGTTGTCCCTCGTACGACCCACCAAGATCTCTAAGGTCTTGTGTTACGCTGGGACAACTGTGTGTGTTTTTGGTTATTACAGCACCAGGCCCGACCGAGGTCATCATGACCTCGGGGTGTTGGGATAACCTTATTGTTTGCTGTGTTTGTTTCATGCATAGAGTACTCGCTCGCCTTGGTCTTCTATATCAAGGTGTTTGGTACCCTACGCTATAGTAAAGATCAATGCTCCAAAGATGGCAAAATCTCATTTTCACTGCATTTCCATCACTTTGCATGCACCCTTCATTTCCATCATAACCACAGCTTATGATTTTAGTTGTGTAAGTACTCTTGTTCTTGGTTCCTCTTGTCGGTCATCTTCCTCTCAGGATATTAATGGTTGTTTTTGGCAAATGCAATCCTCCATCCGCCTCTCGCCTACTCGCATCCTCATAACGGTCGTTATTGGCATGTAATTGCATCAAAAATCATGAAAACATATGCATCCATAAATCATAACTCATCTATCATATAAACCTACATAAATCGTCCATCCACATGTACATCCATAAGCCATACATCATAAATCATGAAAACATATGCATCCATAAATCATAACTCATCTATCATATAAACCTGCATAAATCATCCATCCACATGTGCATCTATAAGCTATACATGTGCATCCATAAATCATACATCATACATCATGTAAAGATACATAAATCGTCCATCAACATATGCATCCATAAATCATACATCATACATCATGTAAAGATACATAAGTCATCCATCTACATGTGCATCCATACATCATTCATCATAAACCCTATAAACATATGCATTAATCATAAATCGTCCATCCACATGTACATCCATAAATCATACGTCATGACTCATATAAACATATGCATCAATCATAAATCATCCATCCATAAAAACATAAAGCATAAACCATGAGTCATACATATAAATGTGTGTACATATATGCATGTGGAATCACATCATAAATCATCTCATATAGCTGCATAAAGGAAACATCATACATAATGTCAATAAGGGCCATCGCATAATCAAAATAATAAACATCATGTGCTGAATACAATACATCTCCATCATCTATCATGCAATAAGATGACCATCCATCATGTATCTGCCAAAAATAACCACTGTCCTGCATCTGCCTGCTCTACTGTGAGCTGCCCACATCTGACCTCTGCGGAGAATCAGGTGCTGACCCCCTATGTCCTGGTGTCCCCTGGTACTCGCGGGTAGGTGTCCCCTGGTACTCACGGGTGGGTGTCCCCTGATAGCCGCCGTATGGAGACGGAGTCCGCCGATAGTCACTGAAACCCCTGGTGCGTGTCCCTAGTGACTGGGATGGCCCTGGTGGCAGTGGAGCCTGACTGACATAGCGTGCTGTGCGCTGCGCTGGGTCTGGGACAACCTGCTCATATACCCCTCTCCAATAGCTAGCCTGCTGCATAAACTCATCTCGCTGTCCTGCTATTAGTCTAGCGGCATTCCGCTCATGCCTATACCGGTCTCGATCTGCACTGATCGATCGCCGCTCCCGTGCCCAGGCCTCCTGAGCTAGTATCAACTGTCGTATCTGCTCTGAGCCTCTATCCCTCTCGGCTTGCATCACCTG
>VDFB02136700.1:0-20550 GCA_007258455.2 Sequoia sempervirens
GGTTCTCTCGAGGCCCTAATTGGTTGGTCGAACCAATAGGTTAAATCTGAACCCCTAAAATCAAGTTTTTTGCCATGCATTCATTTTTTGTGAGTTTTCCTTCCTCACTTCAATTGTAAACCACTATTGTGGCTTCACCCCAACACATTCACAATCTCTCTAACGATTGTAGATACCTTCTGCTCATTACTTCCAATGGTCTAACTCATTTAGCTCGCACTGCACTTCACAACATAATTCTCAATCAAATTAACACTTATTTATAACTTCTTCAACCTTGAAAAACATTCTCCAAGGTCAGCTATGCACCTCAACTGTGCAAATTCAAACTAGATCAACACTAAGCATTCCCACGGTGGAAAGAAATGAAAGTGGACCACACCACATCTTAACTCGAACCCAAATCATACATATTCATCATGCCATGCTTCCACAATCACTGAAGAAAATCCATAATTAGTGTAAACACCCAAGGTCAGCCAAACTAATGTAAACACCATTAACATGTAAGTACATGCTTCCTCAAATCCAAAGATGACTCATGGATCACACACAGTTACTTGGAAATAATCTAGAATATTCCAAAAACATCTTGAAATCCAACAAATTCCTTCGTAATAACTTTCACTTGAAGAAAAACTCATCCTATTCACCCAGATGAACCTCCACACACTATAACTCAAGAAACCACCTTGTGAAGCACTATACCACAAACAAATTTGACTAAAGGTAGATAAAAATGAACCTCATCAACACTCTTCCAAAATGCAAGACTAGAAATAAAATTGGGGAGAAATGTGGAGCAAAACCATTCTCCTAAACACCACTACAATGCAGTTCACACATTGGTGAACACAACTTCTTCTGCACAATGATCTAGACTAAGAAATTCTAGATATATAACCTCTAAACACCTCTAACCAACATATCCAAACCACACAAGCATATATTCAACACAAAAGAAATGCGGACCAAAACTAGAACACCACACTATATACCAAAACACCTCTACAATACACTATTTTCCTCTTTTATTCAAATTTTCTCAAAAACACTTGGAAACCAAGCACTAGAGGCACATACTCATCGTCTTCAACACTTCCTCATCATCACTAAACCAATAACATCCACAAAAAAAAGTTTATCAAAGCAACACAAGAGGTTGACACCAGTAGCACTTACTAATGACAACATAATGAAACTTATCAAAGCATCATCACAACTTCTCACCATTACCAGTTGGCATGAATGACAACATAAACATAAGCCTATTGACATCAATGACAAAACCAACTACTCATACTTGCAAAAAATACAACCGATGCTTCATACTTGTAGCTTCACCATCTACTCCTATAGCAAAGCCTCTTGTTCACAAGCTCACCGTAGCTCCTCCTAGAGCTACTACTCCTAGGGATTAGCAGCTAGAATAACTACCTCAACTCGTATCTTGAGGTCATCATGCTAGCTTTGCAAGTCATCACATGTCACTATGACACTCTCTACTTGCATCATGGCTTGGTCTCACTTGGCTAGTACAATGCAAAGCTCTGCCACTCGTTGATCATGTTGCCTAATCATGGTAGCTAGGTTTGCAATCCTCTAGATGGCCTTGATGTGCACCTCCTCGTATGTCATCTACAAACATGCAACATGATTAAATAGATGGGAGTGTTTCCCTATTGAAGTTGGCATGTATGTGTTGAGGAAAATCCCTTGGATGTAGATGGTTGAGGCCGCCTCAGCTATGCATTGCACAATAAAGGCTATCCATTCCTATGTGTCCACTACAACCACAAAGCAAGTGGATGTTATCAGTACAATATCATATAAAAGCATGTACATGTATGTGAGATAACTGAAATGGAAAGAATTGGAACAAAATAAAATGTATCACATTTGTACCTGGGTCCCTAACCTACTAGTGTGGATCAAGAAGGGTGTTACACTCAACCCTATTGTCATTGTTAAAGGGGGTGCGACCTCCTGGCTTGTAAATGGACTCGATGAGATAGGGACTACTAGTGGGGGTGAAGAAACCTATCATCGTCACCTCAACCTCTCTAGAGCTCTACTTGTCACCGCCTCACCCTCCTTGCCATCATTGCCACCAAGATCTCTACCTCTTGGACCCTATGCACTAGCATTTCCCCTGGGGGCATCTATTAGGAAAATCAAGGTCAAGACTATTGTCGCCCACCATGCTACAAGTTCATGGACAATGTCGATGTCGCCAGTCGCAAGGACTAGGGGATGATCATCATTGTCTAACCCATCATCGCTAACTACAACATCCATGATAGTTAGATGCAACTAATCCCTTCTCGGATTGTGCTCCTAACTGACCACATGTACATAGGAGGCATTAGGGGAAAGGTTTGGACCTACCTAAACTATTGGGCCACCTGATGCTAGTAGTAAGGTACAATGATGTGGTGTAACGAACCTTCCAAGAGTCGATCATGTTGCATCTTATGTAGTTGTCACCTATCAGTGGGTTAGACCCATATCTGCCTATACAAGTGCCACATGATGTCCTGCATCTACAAGAAATCAAATTGAAGCTACCAAAATGCTACGTCACCATAGCACCAATCACACACTAGGAGATATGTGCCATGGTCATACCATGTGCTAGGCCCCAAGGAAACCTGAATGGCCTTGTGCATTTAATATGTTCAAACACCCACACCTATAGTAGCATGCAAATGATGAGACTATGGTACTTGTAGTGCATGTAGCACCCAAGGTCATAGTAGATATGCGCAAGCATACTCTAATCCCAAGTGAAGATTGTGCCCTACTCCTCCATAGTGTGGATGTAATGGATGAGGCCCCTATGTAGGTGCAAGCCTTGCCCATCCATTGCAACGTGAAGTAAGATTGTGACTACCATGACTCGATGGACGAGTGGTATCACCACATGTCCCTTCTCGAACCATCTGATGTAAATATGGTCCATGGTGTTCGCTGGGACCACCTATCTAATGTAGTATTGTTGGACCTCCTAGGCATCCTACACCATCCTGCCCTTGTTGTAGGCTACTTTCTCTCACCAAATAGGTAGCTCGGTTATGTGGTAGAAATCCTTTAGGGTGACGGTCATCTCCCCTATCAATAGATGGAAGCTCAAGGTTTCTGCATACCAACACTCCATGAACACCATCAAAATCAGTGTATGGTATCTGATCTTCAACATGGTGTATACCCACCAAAGGCTGATTTGTTGCAGTAAATCTTGGTCATCAGGATGGAGTTCATTGTTGCGGTCTTGCAACAATGTCAACAATGATCTAACAACATGCTCATGGATCTTCGACCATGCCTATAAACACACTAAGTTTCACATCAACTCCTTCTACATCATAAAAAAATTCTAACTCTACATTAAAAATTTCTTAAGTCAAACTCTAAGACTAATGGATGTCACATAGTCGTTTTTGTGACACATTGGCATTCGAGTTGAGTGACTCTTGACAATCGTGCATGGGATGGATTCCAACACGACTAAATGATGTTGATGTGTTGTTGGGATGAGAGTGTGCCAGCCAGACACTTGTGCATCGATTAGACACCTACATTGCTCAAGGAAAACAAAAAGCTAAAAAATGCACTTAAATGATAAGATTTGGGTCAAAAACTTTCATACCTCATCTGGCTCGTTACCCATTGCTATTACTACACAGAGCTACTCAATCCTCGGGGCTACATACTCTCATCTACGAGGCATTTTTCTAACTCTTCTCTCACAAAAGTCAACAAGATCCTTGCTATGAATAGTGAAAATGACCCTTCCATGGGCCCACTTGAGTATATATATAGGTCATTTTTTTCCATTTTTCTTGACATATGCTCCTTCCATCCTTCCTATTTTCACCCCTAGTTGGGGGAAAAAATAAGAGGGAAATATATTCCACTCTTCATCATATTTTTCTTCCAAACCACCAAGTTTTTCTTAAGCATTCTTCTCATCATGGTAGCTTCCTCTGATTTTTTAAACTGGCCTAAATTTGAGTTTCGCAAAACAAAACTTCACATCAAGCGTTGTAGTTTCTCGTTGAGCTTGAACACTGGGGGCATCACTAGTATTTTCCTGCTTGACCTCTGTGGCCTCTACAATATCCTTTTTACAGAAATTTGTAGAATTTTCAAAATTTTGATCTTGCATTTATGTCTTCTTTTCTACTTTAACTATGCAACTAATTTTTCTTCAAAAATTCAACTCACTAAAGTGGGGGAAAAATGTAGTGTCATAAAATTGCATCCAATGGTAATTTCACACTTGCACATTTAGCTTGTTGCATTTATGACACCTTACCACATTAATGATAAAACCTTATGAGTTGGAATTTCATGATTTCAACTCCATAAGGGACAATGACGAAGTGTTAGCATTCTAGCACCTCATTTCTTGTGAAATTTTGAGTAGGATGCCTATGCGATGCATGGACATTTGTGCAGCATGCTATCATCTCTGAACTTTCTGAGTTTGAAATGAGGGAATCTCACAACCTTTGCCTATAACACACATCATTGTGATAGAATCATGAGTGTAACGGATCTTCCTGCCCATGCAACCTCATAAAATTCCTCATTCCACTCTCATTCTCATTCATTCTCACTCTCTCTCACTCGATCTTGTTATCTTGCTCTAGTCTCTTCTACATCTCTTCTCCACAACAAAGCTCTACTAGATTCTTGTCTCGTCAACAACCAAGGCTCTCTTGCAAGAAAACTATGTCTTATCTATCAATCCAAGAGGAATCCATAGACTGTTGGTAACAATCTCTTGTTTGCTAGAACTATCTTGTCTATTTTATTCATGATAAGGGCTCTCCTCCATAACGCAGTTTGTCTCTATCACACGTCTTATCTATTTCTATCAATCTAGTTGTTTGTGGAGGTGGAAACACCAAAATGAGGGTTTGATTGACGCAACCCCTGAAACATCTCCAACATTTTTCCTCATTCTTTCTATGTGTAGGTTTTTGGATTTGAAGAGTTGGGTACATGCAGATTTCAAGTTTTTACCTCTTGGTTTGACAAGGATGACAATGAGGGGTGCAAAATTCCCCATAATGCGCTATCATTCATTGGTCGCAACTCTATCCTTCCGAGGGTAGAATCTATAAGTCTTTATCTTTTTGTTTTTGTAATAAGTATTCTATAATTCTTTACCGGATTCAATTAATTTATAGTTTTATCATTCTAGCCTAGTATTTTATTTAATAAAGTTATAGGGGCTCTCCTCCACAATGGGGTTTGTTTCTATCACACGTCTCGTTTATTTCTATCTATCTGGCTGTCTGTGGAGGTGGAAACACCAAAACAAGGGTTTGACTGAGGAAATCCCTAAAACGTGTCCAACATTTTCCCTCATCCTTTCTATGTGTAGGTTTTTGGATTTGAAGAGTTGGGTACTTGCAGATTTCAAGTTTTTACCTCTTGGTTTGACAAGGATGACAACATGGGGTGCAAAATTCCTTCCAACATGCTATCATTCATTGGCCACGACTCTATCCTTCTAAGGGTAGAATCAGTAAGTCTTTATCTTTCTATTTTTGTAATAAGTATTATGTAATTCTTTACTAGATTCTATTAATTTACAGTTTTATCATTCTAGCTCAGTATTTTATTTAATTAAGTTATTGCAATATTCTCCATTTCACACTTTGTTACTTGAGCTTATACTTTGAGGTAATCGAGGGTATCCCTTCCTTTACAATTTGCAATGGATTTAAGGAGTATTAGCATTAATATCCATTGGGGACATTACAATACAACCAAGGGTTTGATTGAGGTGATCATGACCCTTGCAATTCAATAGATTCTCCAAGGTATTTTTAAACATCACATACTCCTTACTAAAGCTAGAGTATACACACCATAGTTTCATTGAGTTTCCTAAGGAGGAGGCAGAGGGACAAGGGGACCAAGGGCATAAGTTTGGGGACAAGGGGATGACAACATAAGGGCGATGAGGCAATAGGATGACACAAATACATATAGTACTTGAAAAATTAGTTATAAAAATATGTGTAAGGAATAAGTATAAGAATAACAAATGAAACTTTGGCATACTAAGTAAAGTTTAAACACATGGAAATGATTACATTGAACATTAACAATGGTGGGTAGAGGTTTAGGGGAAAATCAAGAATATTTATAACAACTACAAATGAAACATTGGCACAGTAAATTTTTTAAACTAATAAACATTAAAAACATGATAATGGTTGCTTTCGACATTAAAAATGGTGGGTGGAGGTTTGGTGTCAAGGGGCATTTCCCCTTCAAGGGTTTGAGGGTAGCGCCTCTTGCATGGGTTGTGGGGGCAAGGCTCCTAGTGAAGTCAAGGAGTAGCATCCCTTACAAGGGTTTGGGTGTAGAACCACCAACAAGGTGGAGGGGCCTTCAAAACCTCATAAACCTTCATGGAAAATTCCATTTGCATAATGTATCACTTATTTATTGTAATGCCTAGAAGTCCCTATGGCAATTGGGAGACTCCTCAAACTCTCTAGAACGTCTTGCGGATGTCTCAAAGTCCCCAAACTAGGGGGCATCTCAAAAAAATCTCTAAAACTTGAGTGGCAGTGGTGGGATGGTGGGGGGATGTCCTCTCCAAATCTCCATGTCCCAGGGATGTCCTTGTCCCAAGAATGTGAAGATTTTTTTTCAGGGGGCGCGTACCTGTGGAACACTCACACACATAGAGACGAACAAGTTTTGACTAGTAGCTTTAAGTTAAGTCAAATTCATGAATTATAGGTTTAGATTTGTGCATTAAGTTCAAGCTTATATAGTGAAGATTGCTTATATGCATCCATACATGAACCTAGATACTATAGAATTATATCTATAAACCAATAATAGTCATTAGAAAAATTAAATTGTAAGATCATGATGAATGAATTTCTACCATCTACATTATAACATCCTCATCAAATTTAAAACTAATTAACCATACATTTTATATAATTTCTACCTTGATTATAATATTATTTCAAACCCATTGTTTGTTTAATGAAATTAACCTAGATAATTATGTGAGGTAGTTGTTTTCCATTAAATTATAATAGTCCTTCACGCGTGCTTGTCCATTATTCTAGGACAACTATAAACAAAGTAGGTATTAAATAAATTAATCCAAGTCAAATCTTCTTCTTTGTAATGTCAAATGCGTGTCACTGCCAAGCGCAGACACCCTTGCAATGGACCCGCTCTCATTACGTCATTCATTTCGTCATTACTATTTTTTATATGGCAATAAAAAATTAAAAATAAAAAAACGTTCATTTGATAAGATGCGCAAGTTATATACGACAAAGGGACTACAAATACAATTTTAGTTAAAATGCAAGTGGCCGACTGGTTGGTGTATATACAATATATATATATACTTCCATGGACAAAATGGTGATATATTCAATGTTGCCTTGTTATTGCATTATATATATAATATTAATTTATATATTATTGTTTCGTTATTAATTTTAAATAACCATATAAAACATTAAAAAATAATGTCGATCGGGAGAGGTAACGGTGGGCATTGGTCATATCACTTACTTCATAATATTGATCAAATTTAAAAATTTCGCCTCAAATAATTTAAATAAGAGAAGTGAACATACCTTTAATTTAAAACTATTACGATAGCTATCATAAAACTTTTTTCTTGGTTCACAATTATTCTTAAATTATTTAAACATTAAATATGTTATGTTTGCTAAGTGTTAATTGATCCCAACTATTTTATATAATGGTAGGATCCAACTTTTTGTCTTGTGGAAATTGTCGGAATAAGATGATATGACACAACTTTTAATTAATTACAACTTGCTTGCACCGTAATTGTTTTCACATTATAAAAGTGAAAATTGTACGTTATTTAATAATTAGTATATTATTTAAAATTGGATTTGATTTTTAATATTTTTTTTTGTGTCTATTTAGTTTGATTTTGTAGTATGAACTCAATTTCAAACTATTAAAATTTTAAATTTTAAATTAAGTTCATGACATCCACCTCTAACTTGTTATTATTTGTTCTCTTAAGTTTGAAACATTTCAAATTGAATTTTAAGATGTTGTATAAAAAGATAAATCTTAATTTATTTTAACATCGTTCAAAATATAGAACTCCCTATTAAGATTAAAAGGCTAGGTGTTACACACCTTACAAATCCTAGGTCTATATGAAATAATTCATATTTGTAATTTTTATGAAGTAATGTGCCCTCGTGGAAAGGGGTGTTCCCACTTGATGGAATCTTGAGATTTCATTGTTGACACACTCTACCTTGTGCCATTAGTCTTATGTTAGTTATAATAAGTCATTGAATATGGGGTTACTCAATAGACTATGACTAGAATATTTGATCGACTTTTATTAGTGATTTGTATGAGTAATTATCACACATATGTGCAGTGCTTGTGAGTTACTTGCACCCCTCTTGATCTTAGAGGTCAATGAGAAAATTGATGAGTTAGAATATAATCTTGGAGAAGTCACTCTTGGAAAGGCCCACACGTGGATTGTACTTGGACCATTTAGTCCAAGTATTGATTTGTGGTTTTGGTATTAAACCATTGATTATTTTCTAGGTCTCATTTGCAATATGTTGAGGGATTTCAAGATGGAGAGAGTATGGTCATCTTTATAGACAATTATGATACTATATTTTCTCTAGATTCAAAGTGTAGACTCTTATGAAACACTACAACTCCCAATTGTATTGTAATTAGTTTTGGAGTAGTAATGAATAATGTAAGAAAAAATTAAATAATTCTTAAATAATTCTACTAAAATAAAACAACTCATAAGTAAATAAAAAGAAAATAAACAATATAAATAAAATAAAATAAATTTTGCCAATAGTGGCATGGTATGATGGTTAAGTTGTTGTGGTGTTGTTCTTGCCATCAAGGTTCAAACCCCATTGGTGATTTGTGACCTCACTAATTCATAGCTCCGAATCAAAAGAGTTTACCACTAGTTATTATGTCAACTAAAATGTTGTAAAGTAAATAATATAAAATAATGTATTTTATATTTAAATTAATTAATATGTCAATTACATAAATACATAATAGAACATGTATTTATAAATTTAACATGAATAAATGTATAATAATATATGCATGAGAATACATAAAAAGTTTTAAAAAATAGATTTGACTTTATACAAAATTATATTTTTCATTACTATAAATATATTAAACCAATCTCTCAAAAATAAACACAAAACTAAATAAAAATAACATATATAAATTTCTCTAAATTTCAAAAGTTTAAAAAATTAATTTGATGTAAAGGAAGTTTAAGAGCCACCACACAGACTCCCATTATGAATAAGAATAATAATAACGTGGGTCTCATAGAACATAATGGAAGAATGAAATTTAAGACACGACCTTAGATGCCTTTACTATGTGGGTCCAATCACCGAGGCTTAATTTTTTTTTTAAAATATCGAAAAATATAATAAATAGCCCCTTGTGGCCCAAGGAAATAGTTGAAAATAAATAAATAAATAAATAGCCCTAATTTACTAAGAATACAATAGTCGATAGAACTTGAAAACTGTAGTACAACTAAAAGATTCTGATTCATCTAGGTATATTCTATGTGAGAGATTATATTAAGAATATTAAGGAGAGGCCATGCTTAACTTAAGGCTTAAACTTAGCAAATTAGTGGCATGCGTTTTTGTTAAACGGTGGCAACGCCATAAAATATCACACTCGGTTAAGATATTTAATTTGTCGATGTGGCAGAGGAGTCTCGTGAGTTCCAAGAAAAAGAAACTAGAAGATGACCAACGGTCCACAGCCGCCTGGGTGCTAACGAAACCTCGTGGAGGGACCCTTTGCGGCAATGCCACTCGGTGTGGAAAAAAATTATTTGATCTCGTGTGGAATTATGTGGGGCAAGTGGGTCTATAAATAGGTGAATCACGACCACTTCCTCTACAGGGAAGGGAATAAGTGCTGTATTTCTTGAAACCCAAAATATTTTCAATTTAGGGATCTCCAAGCCTGGTTTTCAAAAGGGATTTGGAATGCAGCACGATGAGGGCTTGGGTTTCCGTTTCTAGGGTTTGGGTTTGTAAAGAGGCGGCGGAAGAAGAAGAAGCCGCCACAGATTTGCTGTGGAGAAATGGAGTGATGTTTCTCCGGGACGAAATGGTTTGCTTGGGGCAATCTTTGAGGGAGGTCATGGACGACGGCTGAGAGAAACAGACGGGAAAAGGATTTCGTCTTTATTGATGAACAGCAGCTGCTCGGGGTCGGAGTTGTAAAGTTTTCAGATCTGACAGTGGCTGATTGTTCTTTGTGAGAAGTAGAGCAATTTAGAGAAAAAATGGAGGCTCCAAAATCAAATGTTTTGATGGGGAAGTATGAATTGGGGAAGCAGCTGGGGCAAGGAAACTTTGCCAAGGTTTATTATGCCAAACATATTAAGACAGGCCAGAGCGTAGCTATTAAGGTCATGGACAAGGAAAAAATTATGCAGATCGGCATGATTGAGCAAATCAAGAGGGAGATTTCTGTCATGAGACTGGTTCGGCATCCTAATATTGTTCAACTCTATGAAGTCATGGCATCCAAGACAAAGATTTATTTTGTCATGGAGTATGTCAAGGGAGGAGAGCTGTTTAATAAGGTTCAGAAGGGTAAATTGAAAGAGCACGAAGCCAGAAAATATTTCCAGCAGCTCATCAGCGCAGTGGATTTCTGCCACAGCCGAGGGGTTTATCACAGAGATCTCAAGCCGGAAAATCTGTTACTTGACGAAAACGGAGATCTGAAAGTTTCCGACTTTGGTCTCAGCGCGTTGCCCGAGCAATTCCGCCAGGACGGTATGCTCCATACGACCTGCGGGACGCCGGCCTACGTGGCACCCGAGGTGATTGTAAAGAAGGGCTACGACGGTGCAAAAGCCGATATCTGGTCATGTGGCGTCATCCTGTTCGTCCTCATGGCGGGCTATTTGCCGTTTCATGACGCCAATCTTATGGTCATGTACAGGAAAATTTACAAAGGGGAATTCAAATGCCCGCCGTGGTTTTCATCGACGGCGGTGAAGCTGATTTCGAGTCTCCTAAACCCTAATCCCAAGGGCCGGATAACCATACCGCGGTTGATGGAGGTGCACTGGTTCAGAAAGGGCTTCAAACCCCAACGGCCGGCTGTGCAAGAAGACGACATTGACCTCGTTGACGTGGACTCCGCCTTCGGGTCATCGCTGGAGGAATCACAGCCCAAGCCAGCAGAATCCAAACCGACTTGCCTGAATGCCTTCGACATAATTTCCCAGTCGCCGGGGTTCAATCTCTCCGGCCTCTTTGAGAAGGACAATGTGAGGAAGGCCGAATCCCGCTTCATGTCGACGCAGCCCGCATCCAGCATAATTTCCAAGCTAGAGGAAATCGCCAAACTACTCAGATTTAGCGTGAAGAAAAGAGGGGATTCCAGGATGAAGATGCAGGGGTCCGTGCAGGGGAGAAAGGGGCACCTGGCAATTGCCGCAGAAATTTTTGAGGTCACCCCTTCTCTGTTTGTTGTTGAGGTCAGCAAGGCTGGAGGTGATACGCTCGAATATAACAACTTTTGCAATCAGGAGCTCCGGCCTGGCCTGAAAGACATTGTCTGGACGTGGCATGATGACCAATAGCGCTTTTGTTTTACTGTTTTCATTTCACTTTTGTACAGCAACATTTTCATTATACTCTGATTGAAGGAATTGGGTGATTATGAATCTCTCTGACATTTGGTGAATCTTTTATAGAATTGGGTGGTTTTGAATCTCAACTTTTTGCTGAATCGTTTCTGATACTTCTCTGTTTTCTTCAATTAAAAAATAAATGCATCAACTGATTCGATTTGTACTCAGACATTTCAATTAAAATAACAAAGTGCGTCAGAGGATTGCATTTGAATCAGGTCTGACAGGCTCTTTTAAACCAAGAAAGCCGAAATGATATCCAAAAACTGAAAAAAGCCAAAAAAGCATCGATCTCTTTTAAATTTTGTTCAAATGCCAAAACAATACCTATCTCATAAATTCATAAGTGAATATCATCTGAAGTTATGAATGAAACCCCACAAAGTTTACGTTGTTTTTAATGGTTATTTGTTAGGCACAATGGAGAAACAGTTTAAAATTTTCTTTTGGCATTTGTAGAATGCTGAGAGTCGGGCATGCATGCATGCAGACTCGTGAGTTTTTAAGAATAACATCAAATAACGAGGTTCCAGCCTTCGGAAGGTAGGAAAAGTTGTTTTACTGAATATTGAAATATTTTTTTGTTCTGTGGATTGTCATGCAGCAGCTTGACATTAAAGGTTATTTGCAGTTGCAATGGGACAAAGTTCTCAGCAATTGATAATTAATGTTAAGGGGCTGCTATTAAAAAGATTTCACTCATTCTTAAGAAAGTTCAAATTGCATGTGAGCTTAGGTTTAAGCAAACCAGCCATTGCATCTAGCTGTAACGTTTGCTGTGGAAGTTATGGCCACGTGAGGTTAAGATATTTCCTTATTTTTCCAGCACCTACTTCTAGTCTGTTTTTTTGTTTAACAAACAAAAAAATGTTCAAAAAAATGTTTTCAATGCTCGTTTGATGGGGAAAATTATTCTTAATCTCAGTGTAGGCCTATTTTGGTTTTTTTTTTTTTTTTTTTTATTAAGAAATATCGATTATATATATATATATAAGAGTTATTATATAGAAATAATCTATATACATTAAATATATAAATCTAATTATGTAGAAATTTTATCAATCTATTAGAAATTTCTCTTTTTACATGTTATGGTTTTAAAATTGTGATTATATTTTATAATTAAATAATTAAATACGATTGTATGGCTATTAAATTTTCTATGGTCAAATGTTGTTTTTTTCAACTCTAATTGTTGGTTTCCACTTCAATTTGCATTCCTAATGTTCAAGTTGAATTTTCCATTCAAACTTGTATCTTTTCACTTCAATTTACATACTTTTTGCTTTCACACTTAAATGATTGAAAGTGATTGTGTAATAAGTTAGCAAAGAGATATTATGAAAAGAAAATAGTCAAAAGAAATTGAGTAACAAGTTATTAAAGAGATTATTAAATAAACAATAAGTAGCATACAAGACTAATACAAGGAACACACAAGTAACAACACCTTCAAGATGAAGAGGATAGAAAATATCCTCTTTTAGCCTACCTCATTGCCATTTATCGTGTGATTTGTTGAGAATTTCATGGAATAGTTATAATTCTATATAGAGCTCTCTTGTGAATTAGTGTTGACAACCCTCTTTGAAGTTAAAATCCCTTAATTTGTTACATGATATTAAGTATTAGTCCAAGCTATTGGAATATCTAGTGGGAATGCAATCATTGGATTTTCAATGATACCACTAGGCATATCGATAAGGTTCAGAGTAAAATTATGACTAATTTGAAAGAACTTGTCAAATTTGGATTCAATATTATCAAGTGGGATCTTGGTGAGAATTTAGAGTTTTGATGAGACAATATCCTATGTTTTCTCCCTCTTTTGCCTCTTCCAATAATAACCCTTGGTTTCTTCCTCTTTTGACTCTTTCAATAATAACTTTTGAGAAGATCAACTTACTAAATGGAAATTTCCTTATGACCAATATTATTATGTTTGAATTCAAGATTATCAAGTGAGTTCTTGATGGAAATTTAGAGTTTTGATGAGACTTAGTATTCTTTTTTTCTCTCCCTCTTTTCCCTCTTCCAAAATAACCCTTGAGAAGATCATCTTACTAAATTGGAATGTCCTCCTTAGGTCTTGGTTAGAATTAAATATTGCTAGAGATTCAAAAGCAATATTGGAAATGTTGGCATGTGGGTGTTTGTTGTGACCATAATCACAAGGTTAAGTTCTGATTTATTAGTTGTCTAGGTGTTGGTTTTAATAATTTTGTTGAGGCTATGGCCATTCACTAAGCTCTTTTAGAAGCAAAGCTAAAGCATTTTATTGATATTATTCAAGAATTTGACACTAAAATCCTAATTGATACTTCAAACATAAGTCTTCCTCTTTCAACAGTTGAATGAATGTAAGAAAGACATCAACATTCTCATTCATGGTTTTAATATTGTTAAGTTGAACCATACTAGAAGGGAAGGAAATCAGATAGTTGATTTCTTCACTAAATCAACTTCTAATTGGAATGACATCAAGGTTGATGCTAAAAATAATCAAGATTGCATTGTCTAAGACTTGAGCATAGACTTTATTGTTCTTGTGAATGCTAACTACTATAGCTCTCTAGAATCTTGATTAGTGTATCGGTTCTTGTGGTGTTCATCCTATTTATTCCCCTATGGTTCACATTATTACTACTATTTTCTTTAAGTGGTTTTCTTGTTGTTCCAATTTTTTTAATATAAAGACAAACATTACTTCTAACACTCAAAGCATGTATAATCTTCAAGGGAACAATTGGTTATGGCCTATCTATGGGGTTTGAAGGATTCCTCTTTTGTTGATGTCTATTTTCAATCCATCTAAATTTTCTTGATTTTCTAAAGCTAGTGTGTCATGCATCTTTTTAAGATTGGTAGATGTATATTGTAATGTGTCAGTGTTTTAATAAAATATTTTAAATTCCTTTATGTTAAGAAAAGATACAGCACATTCATTACTAAATATCCACTATTAGAATATTTTGGCACCTTACACATTTCCTAAGGCAATCCACTATTAGAATTATTGATTTATTAAAGAGAAATTATTAAATAAAGTAATATGTAGCATGAAAGTATAATACAAGGAGCACACACATCGAATACTACACAAATTTAAATATACCAACACACACACATTAACCCTACACATTTCCCAAGACAATCCACTATTAGAATTATTTTCAATTATTGTGGGATTTGATCATTATTGGGGAAGTTTGTTAACCATCCATCTCAAACCAATAATACCTACTACACCATTTCCTAGATTCTAAGGTTGCATGAGTTGTGGAAGATGATATTACACTTGAATAAGACATCACTACATGGTGTTATTGCAATCACAATGCTATCATAATCATATAGGATATCATTGTGGTTGGAGGACACTAATGTGGCCATATAACTGCCATTACACCAGAAGGGACATGGCTACATGTTGAATTACTCTGACACACAAGTAGTGAGAAGACAAGACAAGGATATGTATATTCTTTATTCTAACTCTTATGAAGTAGAATAAAACATAATTATAAAAAAAAAAAAAACAACCTCAACAATCAAAAAGACCACATCACCATCTACCTTCTAGCTCTTCTCTCTTTGATCTTTTCTACGAACAACCTCTTCTTTTTTGAAAATTAAAATATAGCAAGTTTTTAAATATTTTGCATTCATATCAAAAGACACAAGATACAATTCTAGTTAAGAAATGCTCCCTCATGGTTAAATCAAATTTTGCATTATTAATATGTTCAAAGACTTCATGTATAAAATATTTAAAAAATATTTTAAATTCAATTATTAGAGTTTTTTTTTGTAAATTTAGTGATGTTTAAGTATATTTAAAAAAAAATAGTGGTGTTATAATTTATATAATGTTGTCAAGAATATTATTAGAAAAGTAGATTTTTCAATAAAAAATATAAATAAATGTCAATTAAAAATACTTATTGTGTTGAGAAAAGTAATATATCTTATAAAAATCTAATAATTAAAATTTTAATGCAATATTTTTTAAGCTTGAAAGATCATATATTTTTAAAAATTATATCACTTACATATTTAAAATATTTCTTAGGAACCTACTCTTCAAATAGCACACATATATTAAAATTATATCATCTAACTATTACAAAATATCTTTAAAGAGCACATTTTTAAAATACTACATAGTTAGGCCATGGGTTAATGGAGGGGGTGGCCAAATATCTCATGAATTTTTTATTTTATTTTTAATTAAAAAATTAAAGTGAAAGTGATCAATAATTAAATAATTAATTATAACAACTATATTTATGAATATTTAAGATTTAAAAAAATGTTACATTGTTCCATAAACATAGAATTATCTAATCTAATAGGTGAAACTTCCCTCTATAATAATACATTATAAAAGAGAAGAAAATATAATACATTTAAATTTAATCAAAAATTTTAATTCTATATTAATTGACTCTTTATTTACAATCAAAATTTCAAATCATATTTATAACCATTTCATTATTAAAAAAAATCAAATTTACATATAATAGTAAAAAAAATCAAATTATATAATAATTAAAAAATCAATTTATACAACATATTAATTAAAAAATAAACAATATAATTAAATGATTTACAATCAAATTATATATATACTTATTAAAAATTCAAATTACACAATATAATAATTTAAAAAATCAAATATACATTATAATTAAAAAATTGGAAAGCTATTAATGTGTAAGTTAATGTTTTTATTTAAAGTGGTACTATCAACTTATCGTTGAACTTGATATCTATTTATTTTATTTGACATTGGGAAGAACCTTAAATATAACGACAAATGAATATTATTTATTACTTATAAACCTACCTCCTATATAATATGCTCTTACAGCTCATGGTGACAGCTGGATTATTTTAATGTTACCGACTTTTATGACTTAGTTGCCTTTTTGACTGGCTAACGCGGGCGAGTGGGAGGCGCAGCTCTCGCTCGCACAAGTCTTTTTTTACCGACATTTTCGGTCAAAAACAGCCTTTTATTTTTTGTACGGTGGGAAGGATCTATACGTTTCTCATTTTAGTCTTTTCTAACAAAAAATAATCCAATAAAATTATAGTTATGGGGAATTTTGCATGTGTATAATAATGTCTCTTGGGTGCTTTTCAATAAAGTTATGCATATTTGAATTTATTACGTAGTTACAATTAGGTGCAGTTACTTGGATCTGTTTAAAGTCAAATCGTTAGAGGCTTTGTTCAAAGAGGAAAAGATCGTTGAAACGGCAGGTTACCTGATCAAAATACACAGTAGAAGAAACAAAATTAGCAAAGAGTTAAAGGGAAACATTAAGTAATTGGGGAGGTCGGCGGGTGCTCAGTTTGTATCAAATTGTGGTTTCAGTTTTGTTTTGGGGTCCCATAGGCCAGCTGGTCTCGTGGACGTAATTAAAAGCATTCATTCATTCAATTATTTTGGATCAAGTGGGATATGGCATGTGTAATTTTTATTTTTGGCATATATGTGTATTATGTGTATGTTGCGTGCTTTTTAAGAAAGGGTATGTAGAGTTGGATTTATACTATTTCAACAATATATTTGGATTAAGTGGGATATCGTGCATGTGTAGAATTTTGTGTAGACTTTTTTGATCGCATATGTGTATTATGTGTTTGTTGGGTGCTTTTCAAGAAAGATGCAAAGTTAAATACATTAGGTATTTTTTGGGACCAAGTGGGATAGTAACGTTGATTTCATTGCTTCATCTTTGTCTTATTGCATTCAATTGAAGATCCAAAAATAGTTTGAGAATCATAGACCCCAACACACAAGGGTTATGTCTTGTTGTGAAGTGGGATTACTAGAGCTATTAGAGGTGAGGAACCTTGGAAAAATTTAGCGTTACATAGAATTATGACAACTTTTGTCAAAGAAAAATGGCAACATGTGAATTCATCGTATAAGACTCTTCTTGCTCCCTTCTTCAAGATTAAAATGTCTTTTCCACTACAATCCATTTGGAAATCTTGGCACCATGTTTGTCACTTTCTTAAGTGGAAGGATTATTCCTTACGACATGGCTTCAACCTTGCTTCATCATCCATCTGAGGGAATAGGCTTTTAAATTATCATGAGCATCCACTTGCTAACATTTTTTCTAAACATGTTAATTATCTATTCAAGAAAGGGGCCCAATAGTTTAGTGACATTTGGGACTTCAATGCTTTACATGTTAGTCTCCTTGGCAAGTCACCGAAGAGTGATTTTGGTTGAATAACAATTATAAATAATTTTTAATATTTGTGCAATCATTAGTCACCTTGGATTTAACTATGAAACTATGTGTACTTCAATGGAGTGTAATTTTGTTAAATATTGGCGTTCCAACTATCTTCTTATCAATTCAATCTTTTTTCATTGAAGAAAAATTATGTTTAGCTCCTTCCTTGTTGGACTCTTAATTCCCAACTTAATCATAAATAGAAATGAAGATTTAGTACCAAGCTTTAGACCAAATTAAGTGCATAAATTTTGGAAATCAAATGTTGATTTTGATGTGCAAGTGTTAGCCTAGCAAATTCTACATTGGAAGCTACTTATGGGGGACAAATTGAGATGTATAATGGTGAACAACCAGTTAATTTCCCTTTTTGTTAATGTGATGAAGATATAATTTTTTTTGGGGATTCTCTTTTGTCAAAAGAATAATGGATTTTTTTTTTTTTTGGTGGGGGGGCGTAGGTGGGTTAGAGGTAAAAATTAATTATATTAAGAAAGACTTAGCTACAACTACACCATAGAGATTTCTAGGTGGCCATAGCCACCACAATAAATAGGAGAAGAATCCACAAGGGAATCCTACCAACACATCTAAAAAAATATAAAGTAGAATCATAGGTCTAGGTAAACCTCATCATTGCCAATCTCATCCTTTTGAATTCAGTCTCTTTTATCCTGATAAAGAATATGAAGAAATAATTATAATTTATTATAATCCATATCTCCCCTATTTTTTGTATGCCAATTGTTGATGAGTGTTTTTGCACATTCACAACACATACAAAGTAACAAAGTACCCTATCTCTTGGAAGGAAAACTATCTTCAGAAAACTTCAAAAAGATAACCCCAAGGCTTCGATTGTCAAGTCTCGACTTTACAAAAATGACTCAGTGGTTAATGTTATGCTAGTTTCACAAGGGGCACTATTTCTTAGCTATAATTTCTGAGGATGGGGATTTGTAAAATCTGAAGATTGGTATAAGCCCTAGCTGTATTTTCAAATCTGCAATCTAAAAATGACTTCTTAACATCCAATATGTCAGTTCTGATGTGATATTGTTTCTTTCTAAACTAACCCATATTTCAAAAATAAAGTTCAAAAGACAAGGGTTTAGAAATCCTAAGTCTAGAACCTAAGGTCAATCATAACAATGGCTAATGATGTAGATAGACAAATCCCCATAAAACTAGTTCTTGTTTAATTAGGGTTAAACCCACAATGCTGCAAAAATGGTGCAATCTTCAAAGGAATACTCATAAAATTTTTAGACTACAAACATTCATACATATACCCAATCACTGGTACAACATGCATAAACATTCACAATTGAACTAATGCTATGAAAGGCTCAAACTAACCATACAAAGTAACTTACTAGCAATTAATTACAAATGGTATGAGCAATAGAATCATCAAATATATTTAACACTTTGCCATCACTATAGATGAAAAAATGAAAAAAATGTGTCACATTTTCTCATTGTTGCACAAATGGTTGACATTGCACCAAAAGATCGACCTGTTAATGCTCGATACAACCGCCAGAGTTAATGAATCCATAGGAGGTGGCTAAGCCATGTCACAAACCCGAGTGCTGTGTTGCACAACACAAGGAGACCAAAGGCACACACCTTGCAACAATCCCCCCCAGGGCAAGCGAGGGGTTCGAACCCGTGACCCAGACTCTGATACTAATTGTTGCACAAATGGTTGTCGTTGCACCAAAAGATCAACTTGTTAATGCCTGATACAACCATTAGAGTTAATGAATCCATGGGAGGCGGTTAAGCCATGTCACGAACCCGAGTGCTATGCTGCGCAACACAAGGAGACCAAGGTCGCACACCTTGCAACACTCACGTGTCCTTTATTCAAATCAAAGGCTTGAAGGAAAAATATTTTCTTTTGTTGATAGTTAGGTTGGCAAGAATAACATCCACTTTTTTATATTTTTAATTTTTTTTTAGCAATGTTTAATTGAAATGTCCAATTTTCACCTAACCAATTTGAATTTTTTAGAAAAGGGAGTATCCCATAAACTACATTCAATTTACTACAACTTTTCTTACTACTTTATACTTAGATTATGTAGATAGCTCATTCAATTTTGATATGAATTTACTTAAATCTGTTTTTAATATTTTGATTACCACTCAAAACTATTGTTTGACCCATTATGATTATTCATCATGGACAATTAAACTTATTATTCTAGAGAAATTTTTTCTAGACTCTCAAATCCATAATTAAGGATTAAGGATTTTGCACAATCAGCCCTTCAGAGAGCTCTAACACCAAGTCATTTATACTTAAAACAAGGTTTCATCTTATCCCAAACCAACTACTATTGCACCAGAGAAGATAATTTTCATAATTTTTTAAAGAGTCTTGTACTTAGCTTCAAATATATGTGCATTTCAGCACATTTAAAACCAGAGTCTCAGAAAACTATAACAAGTTGTCTTAGGTTTGCAGCTTTTGGGTTGTGACAAAATATGTCAGCGATGATAATGGGAATTAGTACTATCTTGAAGGGTTATAAATATACAATAGAT